>JAOPHQ010001725.1:0-190000 GCA_030340625.1 Merluccius polli | reverse complement strand
CCTTGCTTGCAACCGCTGTTTGATCTCCCTGCTCAGTAGCAATCATCAGGTCACATTGCGAGGGGGCGCTGCCTGTGTGTGTGTGTGTGTGTGTGTGTGTGTGTGTGTGTTTCCTTCTCACCGCGTCGCACATTGTGTTACAGCAGTTCCCCCCCCCCCCCCCCCCCCATCACTCACTTCTGGTTATCGCGTCTCAAAGCCAGAGGCGTGTGTCTGGCCTGCCCCGTTACAGCCACAAGATTGAGGAGCGAGGCATATGGGAGCCATAGCCAGACGGGCTCGGAGAGAGAGAGAGACAGAGAGGGAGTGTGACAGAGAGAGAGAGAGAGAGAGAGAGAGAGAGGGTTCCAGAAGAGACGGAGAGTTAGGAGCGCGTATCCAGACCTAAGCTGTCATGCAACGAGGCTGTAATGGCTTGTTTAGTGGCAAAGTCCAATTTAGGGCCCCAGAGTGCCATTATTTCCGGACTATCGATCGGGCCCCACGGCCAGCGTGACTCGGGCCCCTGTCTCTGATCCTGTTCAGTAATAAGCGTACTCGTGTCAAGGCGGTAATTATCATTGATCTGTTGCCGCGGTGACAGACCAGCGGGGCCCCTCGCGTGTTGTGATTCATACCCCGGCGCCGGGGGTTTGGCCCGACTCCGGGCTCATATCACGACACACCGAGTCACCAATCTAGCTTAGTCTAAACTTGGTGGTAAGGCAACACGTATACCTGGCAGAAAACAAGAGGGAAGTTGGAAAGGGGAAGTCAGAGTTTTGTTCGCTTTGTTGGGAGAATCTGGGGTCGCTTTCTTTTTCCATTGAGGTGGAAGAATGGGATCGGCAGTCTCTCGAAGCGAACCCAATCTCTTGGGTGGAGTTCAGTTGAGGACGCGATGCTTTCGAGTAAAATATGTCTCGGAGTGCAATTACCTGAGAGCCCTTTGAGCAAGAGACTTAACCACATTTGTGTGGCTGACCCTTCTCCTTGTCCTCCACGTGTGTTAGGCTGAAGCCGGGTGTATTAAAAAAAGGGGTTGTATTATCCATGGACAATCATTTATATGTCATTATTTTAGTCTTTCAATAATATGAGGTTTCCCCAATAAAGTCCAGCCAAAACTATTGGTTTGATCCATGGCTTGTTTCTGTCCTTCCTCGAGTGTGCTCTCACCTGTCTGTCGGAGAGAGGTTTCCAGCACTGTGAATGAGAGAAGAAGGACAAAGAAGAAGAATATTACGGTTTTCATTGACTTGTGGGCCATTTTTTCTCTTTGGTGGCATTTTATCCTTTTGTACGAGGTATTCATTTTGCATTGAAGTTTGTCCTTCTTTTTACAGATTTCTGTCAATTTTTGTTACGTCAATGTGGATAAACTCGAGAGCATAGAGAGCCGCTCTTTAACTTGTTAATTGCAGAGTGCTTCTGTTATTGATTGTGATAGCTGCCGTCACCACTAGTTTACCCCCTGCTTACAAAAGAATGGCGAGAGCATAGCTTTACAAGGGTGAGAACGGGGGGAGAGAGTAGAAACAGACAAACAGATGAAGAGAGAACGAGCAGGCGTGTGTGCCTGTGTGTGTGTGCGCGTGTGTGTATGTGTGTGTGTGTGTGTGTGTGTGTGTGTGTGTGGGGGGGGGGGGGTTCAAGGCAGGCAATCAGTTTTCTTTCTGTGTGCGTCGGAGCGGGACGGGTGTCACCTGAAGACAGAACTCCATTTCCTCTGATTAAGTCATCCCATAATATTCCATTTGTCAGTGTCACGGCCCGGTTTGTGTGTTGCCATGGCGAGCGGCCAGCCATGTCTGTTGACTGTGTCATTGTACAATTTACATCTGACGACATCATCATCGCGCCCCTAATGTCCCTGTGTTTGCTCTCTCTCTCTCTCTCTCTCTCTCTCTCTCTCTCTCTCTCTCTCTTCATCTGTTTGTCTCTCCATCTCTGTTTCTGACACAGATGCCTGCCTCCTCTCTATCTTTGGCTATAAACACTATAGGTCTTGGCAACCCTCTATTACTACACAGAATGCATAAACTTATACTGCACATTTATAGCATTTATGTATATGTACTTAACTTATCGCACTTGAAATCACATTCTGTACTTAATTTCCACAATAATTTCTTTGTGCTCCTTCAGTGTCTGGTGCATTACAGTAAGTGTTGTTTTGTTTGTGTTTCTCTCTCTCTGTGCGCTGAGCATCATTCAACCTCTCCACCTCTCCGCTGTCTGCTCTAACCCCATTAGCACTCAATGTCTCTCCTCTCTTCTCCCGGCGCAGGAACGACATGCTTCACAGAGGATGGGAATTTCAATCTCTGCTCTATTATTTTGCCTATCATTATTCCCCAGACATGCCATGCCATTTCCTATACTACTCTGTACATCCCCCCGTCCCGGGAGAGAGAGCTGGAGAGAGGGAGAGAGAGAGAGAGAGAGAGAGAGAGAGAGAGAGAGAGAGAGAGAGAGAGAGAGAGAGACAGAGAGAGACAGAGAGAGACAGAGAGAGACAGAGAGAGAGAGAGAGAGAGAGAGAGAGAGAGAGAGAGAGAGAGAGAGAGAGACAGAGAGAGACAGAGAGACAGAGAAAGAGAGACAGAGACAGAGAGAGAGGATGAGAGGGAGAGGGAAAGGGGAGAGAGAGAGAGAGAGAGAGGGAAAGGGGAGAGAAAGGGGGGGGGCGTGGAGAGAGAGAGAAAAAGAGAGTGGGGAGAGAGGAACAGAGAGGGAGGGAAGAGGGAGAGAGACAGAGAGAGACAGAGAGAGAGAGAGAGAGAGAGAGAGGAGAATCTGAGGGGAAAGAGGCATCGTACCCGTGCCTAACTTTAATACGGGTGGAGCAAAAAAAAAAAAAAAGAAAAAAGATGGAAGGAGGGAGTTTATATATTATTAGGAGTCTATTATAAAGCAGCTATCATGCGCTCCCCTCCTCCTCCTCCTGCACCTCCTCCCCATCCTCCACCTCCTCCTCCTCCTCCTCTCCTGCTCTCTCCTGACAGGTAGCAGGCGGCCCGCATTGATGACTGGGTTCAATCACCTGTGACAGTTTTGATTTGATGTCACTCGTCGGGTCGCTCTATTTGTTTGAGCAGTTAAGAGGTAATTGTGTGACATTGCCGGTGGAAGACGTGCTTTGGCAGCGCACCCGCTGAACCGCGCTGCGCGATGAGGGACCACGCCGATAATAAATGAGGGCTATTTTACCCCGGCACTCCCAGACTGACTCCGTGTCAATGTGTGTGTGTGTGTGTGTCTGTGGGGGGGGGGGGGGGGGGGAGGGGGGGAAGAGAGAGAGAATGAGAGAGTGTGTGTATATGTGTGTGTGTGTGTGTGTGTGTGGTTATGTGTGTGTGCGTGTGGTGTGTGTGTGTGTGCGTGTGTGTGTGTGTGTGTGTGTGTGTGTGTGTGTATGCGTGTGTGTGTGTGTGTGTGTGTGTGTGTGTGTGTGTGTGTGTGTGTGTGTGTGTGTGTGTGTGTGTGTGTGTGCGTGTGTGTGTGTTGAAGAGAGGGAGCGATGAGCCACTCCACCCTGGGTTAAGTGAGCTGTGAGATGCACATTCAGGTCGTCTGTGTCACTCCCTCTTCCTCCCTCTCTTCCTCCCTCTCCCCCACCGACTCCCACACCTCCAATCTCTTTATCATCACTTTCTCTGGTGTGGATGTACAGTTGTTTCACTTTCAGTTTGTTTGGACATTTCAAAGGTGAGCTTGGAGAAGGAAAAACAGAGGGGCCCCCGAAAATCCTAAAAATTAAATTACAACTTTGACATTGTTAATATGTATCAAAACTGTACCTCACCTTATTCAGTCTTTTTGTTCTTTTTTTTCACCCAAAAGCATATCTTGCTCTTTTATATATTCTCATATTCTCAATGGTAGATCAAAATGTCTGGTGACCATAACAAAGCCATTTGGGTTCCTGAGTCTGTTCCTTTTTTTAGTCCTCCTTGGTCCCTGGCTTAGAACGGCGGTTATAATCTACAATCCTCCTTTTCTCATGTAGAAAAAGCACACTGAATCATCACTGGAAAGTGCAAATCTGCAAGCTGTGGTAAAACCCCACCACACACATGCAGGCACGCACACACACACACACACACACACACACACACACACACACACGTATGCACACACATACATACACACACACACACACACACACACACACACGTCTCCTGCTGTGCACAACACATCTCATGGCCCGTGGCTCAAGGAGAAGGTAATACTTGGGTCGGAGGGAAGGGGGGGGGGGTGACTTTAGGTTCAGTCCAGTTCACAGACAGAGAGGTTGACCCCGGGAAAGCTGTCAGCTAGTATTTACATGTTGTGGCCACTATGCCGCGCTGTGCTATCCTCTGCTCCTGTGGGTGCCAGTGAAACGGCTTTCCCTCTGGGGCTCATCCATTTGTTTGTTATCTCAATCCAGGATTTGGGGAGATACAAAGCTGATTAAACAACAAAAGCATATGGGAAGATAAAGGACACTTAGGTAATGGGTTTAGGTTGCCTGTTTAGCAACGCCAAACTCATCTCTTTTCTCTTGGATCTAAAGGCGTTTGTTATTCTTCTCTCCCAGTCTTGATCCAGATGAAAGAAAAGGGGAAAAAAAGTAGGGAATAAAAAAACAAAACAATGAAAAGAAAGAGAGGAGAGGCTTTAGCAAACTGTCTTGTGAGAGGATCTGCAAAGTCTGGGAGACAAGCAGCTGCCGAGGAAGTGGCATAGGAAGCAGGGACGTGGTTTGCAATGCATTGTGGTTAAAATACACTTGATGTTCACTTCAAATGCAATGATGTTAATAATATTAAAAGATCATTACAACTTTACCATTCTCATGAATTGCAAGATATTGGCTTACGGTGAACTTCGTATAGAATCATAACTAAACTGATAATAACTAAATACGAACTAACAAACTAAATTAATAATAATGACTTTAGATTCCACCAGGGCTGAAGTCTAATTAATTTCACTATGTATTTCTATCCAAAAAAAAACATGTGAATTCATCTACCTTGTGGTTGTATTTGTGGAATCAAATTTGTGTTTGCACTTTACCCTGTGGAACGACCGTTTCCGTATATAATTATTGGCTGTTAGCGATGACAGTATAATGTATATATGTATGTATATATATACGTATATGTATATATGTTCTCTGAGTGGCATTTCAACTGATATTAGACAGTAGTGCCTCTTATTTGTAATGAAAAAAGGGGCTTAGAAATCACTCTGATAACCACCCCTCTACAAAGGTCACGGAGCAAAACAGGGACAGATAGAGAGGGTGGGGGGGGGGGGGGGTAGAAAACATATTTATGCCTCTCCTGCTATCCCCCCCTCCTCCCCCCTCTCCATGGAAAGAAGCCATGAGAAAGGTGCTTACTAAGACGAGATAAAGAGCGAGATGAGAGACGGCGGACGTGGATTAGGGAAGGGAGACGATCGCGGGGGCCGGAGGAGGTGCGGCGGCGGTGGGGTTGCGGTGGGTGGGTGGGGTCCTGGTGGAGGGGAGCCGGGGGAGAGAGAGCGACGAGGGCCCGGGGAATCGGGTGTCTGGGCTGGCTGGATACGGGGGGAATATTAATCTGGGTTTAGTGTGAGCAGGACCCCACAGACGGCTCAAGCAAACAGAGCTTAGAGGAGGCCGAGCCTTGGAGAGTCCTAAATCTTCACATTAGCTCCCCGCGTTTCCCTCTGCTCAAACCCGTAAGCTCTTTTTCTAAAGGACAGCACAAACAAACCGCTCCGCACCCCCAGCCCCCCCCCCCCCACACACACACACACACACACACACCACCACCAATACTCCTTCCTTGCCAGGGTAGCTGCACCTCCTTTCTCCCAAACAAACAGACATCGACTCACAACCACGACCCTGGCTCTGGGAAGGCAGATTGCTGGAAAAAAAAAAAAAGAGGGGGGGGGGGGGGGGGGTGGAGAAAAAAATACCAGGGTGTGAGGGGAAAGTGAGCGCCAGATTAGCCGGGTCCCCCACCCATCGTGGCTGGAGGCCTCCCCACCCGCGACCCCTATTCTCTGCTGTGGCCTACTTCCATGTCAGCCATGACAGAGAGAGAGAGAGAGAGAGAGAGAGAGTGAGAGAGAGTAAGAAAAATATTTGATCGCTTTGTTGTACCAGAGACTTTTAAACTTTTTATTTTATCTCAGATTCTTCTTCTGTCCACCTCGCCCAAAAAGGTGTTCATTGTGTGGACGTTCTCCATCTCCAGCAGCAGCACATGCACACACCACGGGTGCAAGTGTATCACTGAAACGCGAACCCCAAGTCGATCATGTCCACAGTAATGTGCATGAAATGGACAAACCATATAACCCCAAGCTCAGGGAGGGGAGATACGAGGGAGGAAGAAGAGAGAGGGAGGTAGAGGAGAGCACCAGATCTCAGTATTAAAGTTTAAAGTCTATGTGTCATTCAGACAAGCCCCATTGGTTTACATAGGGACATGGAAGTGGGCTGGTGGTGGTGGTGGTGGTGGTGGTGGAGGTGGAGGTGGTGGTGGTGGTGGTGGAGGTGGAGGTGGAGGTGGTGGTTAATGTGGTGGAGGTGGTGGTGAATGTGGTGGAGGTGGTGGTAGTGGAGGTGAAGGTGGTGGTGGTGGTGGTGGTGGTGGATGTGGTGGAGGTGAAGGTGGTGATGGTGGTGATAGTGGCAGAGGTGGTGGTGGTGGTGGTGGTGGGGGTGAGGGTGGGGGTGAGGGTGGTAGTGGTTGTGGTAGTGGTAGTGGTAGTGGTAGTGGTGGAGGTGGTGTTGGTGATGGTGTTGGTGGGGGAGGGGGGGGGGGGGTGTAGCTTAACCTCATCCCATCACCTGTGGGGAGGGAAGCAGGAAAAGCTGCCTTCTCGCTGGGTTTCATTAACCTGACCACATGTGTCAGAAAGCCCTGGTATTAGAGTTAATCAAAGAGACACCCACACACTCGCTGTACCCTCCCAGGTCACCTGGGGAACTTCATCCAATGCCCCCCCCCCCCTGCTGCTTCTAATGTGGTGAGCACACATATACACATATATACACATACATATACACACACACACATGCACACTTTTACTTATGCACTGGTGAAACACACATACACATATAGATACAACATTCACGCATGCACACACACACACACACACACACACACACACTCGCACGCACGCACACACACACACACGCACGCACGCACGCACACACACACACACACACACACACACACACACACACACACACACACACGCCCACCAAGATAGTCATTGCAAGGCTACTTTGTGACCATAACCATTTGAAATGTCATTTGCGGAGTTCAAATTAACTGTGGAGGACCAGTTGCGTTTCCATACCCAGGAAGTGTGTCCAATACTCTCAGGCAAATGGCAACTCGGGAGAACGTGATTTAAACATCAAATGCAATCCTCAGCTGTTTTTTTTTTTTATCGTTTATGGTCCTGCTCAGAAGGTTATTAAAGTTCACTCTTAAATATAACGAAAGGAAATTAAGTTTTTAATTTCACACACAAAGTGCTTAGTTTGCGCTTGGATGCAACCCAAGTAATAATGTTCTAAACAGGGTCCACTTTTCTTAAATTAAATCAAATGAGTTTGCTACAAATTACATTTTCTTTTTGAAAAAGGTGTCTATGCTCAAAGACACACAACATGTGTTTTTTTCAAAAAGTAACATTTTCAAATTTATTTTTCAAAAAAAGTATGTTAATTCATTTTACAGTCAATTTACAGCATCTCATTTTTTAAACATAATCACCATTGTCATCATTACCACCAACAACAACAACTGCAATAACAACAATATTAATAAAAAATCAATTCATCAAATCAATTGATTTTGCCATTTAATAAAAAAACATTTATACAAAGAAATGGCTGCTGACAATGTCTTTTTGGCAAGTAAAAACAATTACAGTTTATATTTGACGCTTGTTGTGTGAAAATCCTTTTTTGTGGTCAAGAATAAATATAGTGAAGAGTAAAATGGTGGTCAAGATGCATAGAGCAGGACTGGTGTTATTTAAGATGTTAAATGTCCCACGACCTGTTATTCAGCCTTTGCACCTGTCAAAAACAATCTTTATCAAAAAAGTTCTCGTGAAAAATCTAATGAAAAATATGAATCTTAATAATCAATACACACACACACACACACACACCCCAGTGAGTGTGACAGGTTGCTCGACTGGGCTGCAGACACGGGCCCCCGGGGCCGTTGCCGGGGGTAACCAGGTGTCTCGGCCAGGCCAGCGCCCACTCCACTAAACAACCTTCATCATCAAGGCACCGCCCCGCAGCAGATCAATCTTCCCGTGACACTTCATTTAGACTGCATTAATGTGGAATTAGGGCCCATTACGGCTATTGGCAGCTCCTGACAGTCCCAGAGCCCTGTGATCCTCACCTCCCAGGAGAGCCTGCTGCTGAATAGAGAAGATAACGCCCTTTCTCTCCCTTCGCCTTCTCCAGCCGCGCTACAAAGCTGTGGGAGTCATTAGATTTCTCTCTCTCTCACTGTCTCGTTCAAGCCAGTCATCAGTATTGCTAATCAACTAAAGGAATGCGTAAGGGATTTTTATTTCTCACCCACTCTGCTTTTAGCCTGCTTTAGTCTTTTTTTTTTTTCGAAAGGGGAGCATTAAAGCAATTTGAAGTGCCGATATCAGCTCCCTGGACTCCATAGGTGTATGGATGAGCATCTCAGTTATAACCCTGAGTGGCCACTTAATTGTCTCATTTTATAACGGCAACAGACTCGATGCGTGTAGCATAATCTGGACCGATGACCGAATTAATGGTTTTCTTTAAGCATACATTAAAAGAGGATAGAGAAAAGTGCAGCTTGTTAAATGCACCACACAAGTAATGTCGTCATTACAGTCCACTTCAGCTTGGTGTCTTGGGATTTACATCCATAGTTTTGCGTACAGAGGAGACTTAGACTCAAGAGGACACACATCATGGTATGTTTTAATGTCACTGCTCACCACTTTAGTATGTTTTACTTATCAAAATCCACCAATAGATAAGCGTGATACAGATGGAAAATGGATGGACAAGGCTATGATATCAGACATATACACACACACACACACACACACACACACACACACACACACACTCCTACATGCACTTACACACATACTATAAATGCTTTCCAGACATGCTAGTGCGATACATCAGACAAATAATAAATAATGACATCAGTGTCGGATCCATTTTGTTTTGTAGATTTGCTTGCATTCAATTCAACTCTCTCATTCACCAGGGGGATTTATATATTTGTGCTGATGCTCTCTCCCAGCACTAACAACAGGAGGTCAAGCGGAGTGGACGACAGGGCTGAGCGTATACTGAGCTGGGGGGTGGAGTCAACCGCAGGGCAGGAGTCAGGTCAGGACCCCCCCTCCACCCCTACCCCCACCCCCCCTGACCGTGTCAGGGGAGTTCACGGCGACCCATCCCCCCCCCCCCACCACCACCATCATCCCCATGCATCTCTCACTGACCAGGCGGCTGAGAGGCACACAGATACCCCCTTAAGGAGCTTTCGGCTCTCCCGAGGAAGAGCTTAATCTTCTTCTTTTTTTTTTTTCTCTTTCTTTTTTTTTTTAACGCCATCCCCACGGCTCGATGCCGGGGCCTGAATAGGGTCTGGGGGAGGAGGGTGCTGGTGGGAGGGGGTATCTCAGAGCCCCACATGGCAGCCCAGCCCTGAATCTGAATATCTGAGCTGTTGGAGGATCGGTGGCGGCGGCGGCGGCGGCACCCACAGCCGGGAATTAGCCGAGCTCCGACAGGCTGCACAGAAACTCCCCTCCACCCCCACCTTCACCTCCCCCCCCCCCCCCCCCCGCCCCCCCCCCCCCCCCCCCCCCCCCCCCACCCCCCCCCCCCCCCCCCCACAACCCACCCTCCACACCCTCAGCCCCTCCACCGTACCGTCCATCCACACCCCCCACCTCAGCCCACAAGCCACCCCATCCCACATCTCTACCCCACCTATACCGCAGCATTGCAACACCCCCTCCACAACATGCATCGGATGGAGAGAGGGCCATAGGAAGACACCCTGCTGGCAGACAAATGGATGGATGGCACAGGATTGGCACATTTTCAATGTCATCATATTGATTTCAACTAAATATAAATAAAGAAGAACAATTATGGATGGTTTCATTGGCTGACAATGATGGCTCTGTTTGCAATCGTGTTGTGTTTTACGATCTGTTTAACCCTGGCAAACTAAATGCTGCATGAGTTTAGTATACTATGAAATGAAGTGTAATAAATGAAGAATAATGAAATTCAATTAAGAAAATGAAAGAAAATGATGGGATGCAGAGGGAAAAAAACACCATACGATGTTTCTGGCACACGTTTGAGACCATGTCAGTTCTGCTGCAGCACAAGCCCACAAAAATGTCCTGTGTAAACGAAAAAACACAGATACCTTCCCTCGCTCTCTCTCTCTCTCTCTCTCTCTTTTATTTTATTTTCTGTCTGCCTCCACCCTTCCACCCCCCCTACTACCCCCGCTCCTTGACCAACAGGCCGGGGTAAATATTAACACTTGACGGACTCGTGTGAAAATCTCTGAGCCATTTTATTTTGGATGGAGGTGTGACAGATTAGTGAAGCAGGGTGGATTCCTCGGTGGCGAGGTGTAGCCCTCGCTCTTTACCCAAACACACCGGGACCCCCGGCTCTGACATGCCCCTTTAGCACCCTGTCAGCGGAGCATTCCCAAAGCAAACACTGTCAAAGCTCGCTCTCTCTCTCTCTCGCTCTCTCTCTCCACAAGTCAGCCCCTTATAACCCCTGCACCCACCCACACACACACACACACACACACACAAATACACACACACACACACACACAAAAATACACACACACACACACACATACACACATAAACACGTGCATGCACACACATACACAACCCTGAACACACACACACATACACACACACACACACACACACACACACACAAACAACCCATAACACACACACACACACCCCTGAAAAGGACTTAGGGTGCCTGAAGGAGACAGGAGAAAACAAGATGTGCGGCAGAGCAAACAGACTGGACAAAAGCCTGGACATGGTGTCTTCAGAACAACTTAGTGGGAGAGGAGTGGGAGAAGGGTGCACATTTTAACACCACCTTTATCTGTAAGGAGCGCAAACACCAGCGCTGGGTTTCACGCTGACAGATGTCCAGGCTTGTGAAAGTGGTCCCGGTGGTAGGAGCGGTATCTAATCGGATGAGTGTGTTGCACTGCTATGTTTTCTGGTCGAAGATTATTGAAAAAATGTTGATTCTTTTCATCTTCTTTTGTCGACTCTTGATTCTTTCATTTGTAGTGTAAATGTTTAATGAGTTACGGTAAACACAATGTCACTAGATCAATGGGACTAGATCAAATACGTTAATTATTTTATATATACTTTTTTTATGAGAGCCACCATTCGTTGTTTCGGTAAAGTCTGTGTCTGTGAGATCGTGTTGCGCACACTTTGTAGTGAACACAGTAATATTCAATCAATAATCGATATCGCTCACCAATGGGAGTGAATAGGTGTGCTGTGTGTTACTGGCTGGCTGGGCCGCCAACAGCCCCGCATAGCAGCAGACTCTGAGGGTCTTGTGTAAGAGACATGTACTGTGGAGGTGAGAGATTCTGTCACTGCAGCGATAATGCGCTCCCCACACCAGCTTAAGAGACACCAGGAGTATATGAGGAATGTTAAAACCCTGACAATTAACGCAGAGGGACAACCACGCCTGGCTAATGTACAAGAAGTCAGTGAATGTGTGTGTGTGTGTGTGTGTGTGTGTGTGTGTGTGTGTGTGTGTGTGTGTGTGTATGCTTACAGATACATCAAACAATCAGAGTTGATGCCCTCTCATGGTAGCCTCGCGCAACCCTCCCGATCTCGCAAGTTCGATGGTAAAATTGCTGGGACCAATCAGTTTCAGTTCATCACGACCAAGGAACAAAACAGTTTTTATATGAAATAGACCAAATAACGATGTTAAAAGATTAACGGAAATCTGCACTGAAGGCATTTCTCCGATTAAAACATGTTTTTACTTCCAACCGGATTCGGCAAGAGCGAAGAGAGCGCAAGCGTTACACTGATTGGCTGGAGTGAACGTAACGTACGCCATATTTGGAAATCAATTAGCCTACTGCCCAGCCAAGGCCAGACTGATATTCATTGCGAAACGCAAACGAGAATATCAAGTGGTCTCATGGGGCTACTCTTACTGCTGCTCACCAGGGAAATAACAAGACCGAACCAGCACTAGCTAAATGTTGTGTTAGGGTTGTGTCAAGTGGTTCGAGGATCAAAGCCCAGAGAGTGCAGGATACTTAGGCTACTTGACACCCAGCTAGCCTAGCCTGACATGGCTACCTCTGGTGCTGCAGTCCTTCTGTTGTCAGGCGAACAGTCCTACGGCAGTATTTCAAGCCAGCTCATGATAGGTACACTAAGATGGTTAGTTATACCTTTTTATATGTTTTAATACATGTGGTGTGGAGTGCTCTGTAATACTCCTCTTGGGATAAATAATACAAGGATACGTCTTGTGGCTTTTCTGTGTGTGTGTGTGTGTGTGTGTGTGTGTGTGTGTGTGTGTGCGCGAGCGCGCGTGTGCGTGTGCGCATAGTTGTGTGTGTGTGTGTGTGTGTGTGTGTGTGTGTGCTACACAGCATAAGTACCTCCACAAGGACCACTCCAAGTCTTTTTTCCCCTCCATGTAATACCAGTGTAGTGGCCAGTAACCTCCTTCACAGAAAGCTCAGAGGGACAAACCTCAATTACTACCGTATGGCAGAGCAATAACTGGGTCGGATTGGGTGAATGAAGAATATATTTACAGGTACTGGAGCTGCACTAGTTATTATGAAGGTTCACTAGCTTCTACAGACCAGGGTGGAGGTGGTGGTGAAGGCCATGCATTTGAAGTATGTGTGCGTGTGTGTGTGTGTGTGTGTGTGTGTGTGTGTGTGTGTGTGTGTGTGTGTGTGTGTGCGTGCGTGCGTGCGAGCTGGCATGCATGCGTGCGTGTGTTTGTGAGTGTGTGCGTGTGTGTTTGCAGTGCACGTGGGGGCCATCTTTAGGAGATAAGAGGAACCCTAATGGACTAATAATGATATGTCTCAGAAATTCATAAATTAACTCAATTGAAAAGTGTGATCAAAAGAAGTCATTTATTCATCGTCTGTACAGTGATCTTAATTGAAATTGTATTTAGTGGACGACTGTGTGTGTGTGTGGGTGTGTGTGTGTGTGTGTGCGTGTGCGTGTGTGTGTGTGTGTGTTTGCAGTGCACGTGGGGGCCATCTTTTCTTTTCCTTTTTTATTCTATGTGGCTGCTCTGAAATACATTTCTGTTGAGCCCCAAGCCCCAGACTTAGATACACTTGTCACATAATTAAATGTGAAATACAAAGTACTGTATGGCGTGAAAGGGGCCAGGACTTTATTATGGCTCTCCCCTCTCCCTCTCTCTTTAGCCGCTTGCTTTAATGTCATCTAGACGAGTGGTTAATAAGGCAGAGCGTTAAGAGGATTATGATCCAGTTTGGGCCACTGCTGGGGTGGGTGGAGGTGGGTGTGTGTGTGTGTGTGTGTGGGTGGGTGGTTGGGGGGCATATTGCATCTAAAGAGGTGGAGGATTGGGGTGAGGGAAAGGGGGGGGGGGCTGCAATATTGGGCAGGAGGAGCTGTGGCATCCTTCTCACGTCAAGACTCATTTAGTCAGAACTAAGCACTCCAATAGGCGTGAGCTGTAGGGCCTCGGCAATAGCCAATATCCTCTTCTCCTTCCTTCAGCCCCAGGAGGATTTTCCCTTTAGACACTATCTGCCTCTTTCTCTGTCTGTCTTCCCCGCTCTCCTCTCCTGCTCAGTATTAACGAGGGCCCCTTAAGAGTCGGCCAATGGGAGTAGCAGCAGGTACTGAGGGGTATCGGTGAGCCAGTAAGGAAGTCAAAGCCGTGCTCCTCTGAAGAGTGCTAAATGGGGGTTTGGGAGCAAATTGGGGGAAAGGGGGGAATCTCAAGAAGACCTAGATCTCAGCCCTGGCCTGTGGAGATTTGAGGCTTCCTTGAATCCAAAGATCGAGCTTAAGGAAAATAGGGGGGGAAGCTTTAGAAAAACTCTTCATTGTTATGTTTTTCTTTTGGCAGTTGAGAATGGTTTCATGGAGGGGAAGAAGGGAGATATTCTCAACTTCCTAGCAGTGGAGTCTTACAGGTACAGCAGCCTTCAGTCAGGAGTCGCGGGCTCTTGGCGCGGGCCAACTCTCGGCGAACAGACAGAGCCTGACTCGGTATCTCTGCACAGGGGAAAGGGTTCACTTTTTTTCACTCAAGCGCTTTACCGACGCAGACGCAGATTCCCGCCGCCATCGTTGGTCCGCTGCCATTGGCTGCCACTCCTGCGGCGGAGGCTTCTCCGTACGAGGCACTTTGCGAGAGCCCATTTTCCACAATCTGCACGGATCAGCCGTACCGGCGCTGCTTGCTCCGCCAAGAAGACACAAGCCTTTATCCCTCCCCCATCACCACCACCACCACCACCACCACCCCCTCCGCCCACCCCACCCCAACCCCCCCCCCACCCCCCCCCACAACCCTCACCCCAGCGACGAAAAACACGCCCGGCGTCGCAAGGCTTCTTTAAAAAAAATGCATCTTTAATTCGGGCAACTTTGAAGTGGCGCTCCGGCAAATGCACTCAATCAATTATAAATTAAGTAATCTCCTTATGATATTAGAGATTTTTAAAGTCTAAGAAATACTGGGAGATTAGGGAGCCCAAATCAGTTTTAGCGGTATCTAAAGTGACAGCTAGAGAATCACGGGAAGGAGCGGGTAGAAACTTAAAATGATTATGTAGATCTGTGTCACTGCCGAATGTTCCCGCAAATCCCTGCTGGATCTACCGCCACGGAGGAAACAGATTATTTCTGGCCGCATTTAAAACACCCCGAGTTTGTAAGTGGCTTTTTAAAGAGGATATATATATATATATATATATATATATATATATATATATATATATATATATTAAAAAAATACATACAGATATTTGTGGCTATGACAAGGTCTACCCTCTACTCTCTCCAAAATGACTCTCCATGACTTCAATACCGTCCTTTCCCCTCTGGGCAAGCTCTACTGTCATATTACAAGATAGTCCTCCATTTGTAAAAATGGATTAACGTGTTGTTAGCTATTGTACAGCTCAGGGCAGTGTTTTTAAACCTAAGTGAAAAAACTGTTACCCATATCTTCTCCATGGGTGCCATTTAAAGCCCAAGTAATGTCTGCGTCATCTGCTACACAATATGTGGTATGTATGTATATTTCACTTACTGTCAATTAATACCTATGTATTAATTCTCAGTCATTGAAGTAATTGATCAAAATTGCACAGGTACAGTTCATGAAATGAATACTATTTGTCATGGATGAAGCTAATTTTTCTAAATGAAGGAATGGAATGGCATTTAATACAAAAATTAATTCTCCATTTCTGTTCTCTCTGTTTCTAAATAATGCTGTGAAATAAAAGTAAGTATAAAGGATGGCTGTAGTACAGTAGTACATCATAATACAGGTTAGCCACAGTGTTTGAATGCTACACACACACACACACACACACACACACACACACACACACACACACACACACACACACATACACACACACAGGCTGGTGCTAACTGGCCGTGGAAGCCATGTATTTTGTATAGTTGTATCCCTTTCAGCAGAGGCTGTAGCGGTTAACCATGGCCACCATTACTCACAGAGGTAGAAATTATGGCCTGCTGAGGTTCATTCATCTTTGATTAGACCTTTCACATGATATAAATTAGACCTATCCCACACCTCTGGTGTGATGGATTACAGGGGCCAGCATGAAAACACACACTGATCAATACCATGGATCAGGCTTTTTGTGTGTGTTCCAAGGGCTATATAGCAACGCATGGAGGCACGTTTTCTAATGTTGCCACCTGCTGTGGGTTTACTTTTGTTTTAATAATGGATACTGCCGCCTTCCTGCTGCCCTAACAAAGGCCTTTACTCTGCCATAAATACAGTGTACAATGATCATAAAATGTAAAACAATTATGAATACATGTATTTAACATGTATTCAAAACGTAGTTTTGAAGTGGGTCTGTGCTTGAGGATCTTGGGATATTCACACTATTATTATTATTTAGTGGAGTTTGGCTTTCGCGGGGGGAAGCCCCCTAGGCTTCATTTCCATACCTCCTCCTTTATTCTGAAAATAGGACATGCTGTGTATTGCTGGCAATGCAAACTAAACTGAGGGCAAGAGAGAGCAGAAATCAATTGAAAGCACACATTAGCAAACTCTTGGAAAGCAATAATAACTTGGGCAGATTCTAGTCGGGGCTAAATAAAAAATGATCTAGCGCATCTCCAGCAAAGGGAGAGTGGAGTGGAGTGCCGTTATAAAGAGAGAAAAACAGAGTGGCAAACCAAGACCTAATTAGTTTAACAAAAAAATGAAAGTGAAATATTTTGACAGCTCACACTTTCATACATGTCATACTTAAAGGCCCCGTGACACAGAAGTTAGAGTGCTATTTAATTTCCGCATATTTACGTATTTCCGGGAAAAACACAAAGCTAGGGAGGGGCTTGTCTCGGATATTGATTGGCGTTTACAGTAGCCAATAGCACTGAATGTGCCGCCAGATTGACAGCAGGGCAGCTCAACATGGAAAGCCATGACGTCAGCCTCTTCAACCGTTTTACAAGAGAAAATACAGGAATTTTGATGTAAAAATGCTCAACAATTATTTAGTTTAGATATATTTGGCATATAAGAAGAGATAAATGAACAATTAACACAGTGACACAGGATTAACACTTAACCCCATATTTTATGGGGCCTTTAATGAAAACACAGATCTAAAATTAGCAAATCAAATGTTCCCGATGAGTGTCTGGCTCAATGTGTGAGTCACGCCTGAGTCAGGGGAGCGGGGAAGGGGATCAGACCGGGGCAGATGGACCTGCAGGGGAGGAGGAGGAGGGACGCATGACAACTTCATGTTTAGGTAATTATCACCACTTCTGGCATGGAGTCAGGGGGCCTCTTAGCTGTCTCATTGTTGGTGTTAAACAGTTTGCTCCCTTGATTGATGATGAAAAGGAGAACATGCACACACAGCTCTCCTGGGACAATAACATAATACACACACACACATGCACAGACGGGCACACACACACACACACACACACACACACACACACACACACACACACACACACACACACACACACACACAGATGCTAGTTTATATGACCGACCACAGGGGGCTATAGCCATTAATAATTAATAATGCATTATTCATTATTCTGAATGGATACACATTTATATATTCATGTGTCCGCCCACATACACCCACACACACACACACACACACACACACACACACACACACACACACACACACACACACACATACATACATACACACACACTTGACATGAAGGCAAACAATTGTATGATACCATAGATATATAGGGCTGAGCTACATCCCTGTGTTTCCTCTACTGTCATCACTTTCTGTTGCCTCTTCCATGTAAGTCACCCCGCCATTTGTATTCATGTGAAGTCACATTACTACCACAGGGCTATGCTGCAAGGGGGAATGAATCACAAATTAATCATTTCAACCAATCTCACCATTAAGTAAATAGTATTAAATTTGAGCATATATAAATGACAATATTACTTTGTACAATATCAAAAAATGTTTTACATAAGTCCTCATCCTATCCATGGTCCCGGGATCATCTCTAAATCACAAATGATCTTTCAATAATTAGAATTATAATCATAACTATGAGAAAAAACACAGAATCACTGTTGTGTTGTGTTCTAGACCCCCCTTCCTCCTCCTCCTCCTCCTCCTCCTCCTCCTCCTCCTCCTCCTCCTCCTCCTCCTCCTCCTCCTCCATGGTCTCTTCCAGCATGGAGCTAATCAGAGGCCCATTAGGAAGAGATAAATACAAACAGATATCCATCAGCTCTCCCTCTCCCTCTCCCTCTCTCTCTCTCTCTCTCTCTCTCTCTCTTTCTCTCTCTCTCTCTCTCTCTCTCTCTCTCTCTCTCTCACCCCCCCTGCTGTCTCTGTGTGCTAAAAGGATTATCTAAACGGGAGGACGCTTTCACCTCCCATGGCCCCCTGGCCAACTGTCGTCTGACAGAACAAGACAGCCTCCGCACCTCCTTAACATGGTCAGTTGGGCCCAGCAAGACTTCTATTTAGTCTCAAGTCCTCTCTCTCCTTTTTCTCTTTTTTCTACGACCCTTACCTCCTCTGGGGGACTCGACGACTTGCTGGTCTTTGACTTTTGAAGAGGAGGGGTTGAAGTCATTGTGTTTAGTTGTTGGCTTAGTTGTTATTCGTTACTGGTTATCCAAGTCTTGTGTTAACAAGACTTAATTAACTATGGTTCATTTGTTTGCTCGTTAATGGGGTATAATTATCATTAATCTCCCACCTCCACTTCATCGGTTTAAATATGAAACAACTCCCTGTGATCTCATTCACATGTAATCACATGTACCAGATAATAAAATATAATTGATCTAGTCTGGGGAATCGGTGTGATCAAGTGGCGAACCACTACATCTCCACAGAGAGGGCCTTCTGCCCTGCAGGCTTTCCTCATACACACACTCATTTCTTCAGTGCTCCTATAGCAGCGTGGTCTCTGCAGAGGGCCTGCATAGCACTGTAATTAGAGACTCTGTATAAATGGGTTACCTTTAAATCAGTAGGGAGCAGAGCTGTGGGGGCTGCATGTGAACCCAACCACTGTTGCAGTCGTTAGCATACATCGTTAATGTTCAAATGGATACTGCATCAAATTTATTCACAATTGTACTGTAGGTGTAAAGACAAAATACAAGGGCAATGCAAACGTTACACAGTTAACGTCCAACAGGCTTAACAATGTCACATATACAGTATATTCGCATAGCTGACTATAAGTTGTAGTCATGTATGCTCTCTCCGCTTTAGACTCAAATTACACAATTCATAACAATTAAGACACAATATTACAAAATAATATAAGACAGGATGGGAAATTATGATGACTTGTGATCTAAATGGCAAATTTAGCCCTGAACTCTTCAGAACAGAAAATCAGAACAGTGACAGACTCAGTGTTGTGTCGTCCTGTGTGAGGAGATGTCCCAGGGCAGCGGTCAGTCAGTGGGTTGATGCTACATACTGTACGCCCGCCAGCTAAAGCCTGTCCTAAAAGGCTCTTAGCAGAACAAGGCATGAAGCCCAGATTATGGAACAACAGTAAAACAATAGCTTATGCTCATTACATCATTCCCAGCTGCAGCACAGCAAAGGAAGGACAGCAGAAAGGAAGGAAGAGCTTAACATGTTCTGGGTGCTACTGGACGTTACAAGATAATTCACTACAGTGGTCAACTACAAATCAATGATTGCTAATTAAAGGTATTTTATTTATCGATAAGACCATACTGGAAATGTATATGTATTTCAGAAAACACGGAGCATGTGTGTGTGTGTGTCTGTGCTTGTTTGTGTGTGTATGTATGTCTGTGTGTAAGATCCTACATAGGTCTTTAGAAATTCTGCTAGTGTTAGGCAGCCAATTGTCCTGATTAGAGAACCGCAATCCAGCCTGGCGCCTGAAGAAGAGAAGAGCGACTCAAATATGACTCCTCTAAACGTCTGGATGCGGACGACCGGTGGGTGCTCCAATCTGATTGAACAATAAGCAACAGATGTTGGAGCGGGGGTAACTCATCCTCAACCATCCCCCCAATGACCATGAGGATGAGCATGGGGGGCTTAATCACACAAAGTTTTCTATTCCCACTGAACTGAACTGAGTCCATCTGATTCATTGAGGAATGACTTAAACAGCTGGCTGGGAACACTCTCAAATCTGATGAAACAGGCGGAGGAAGTCAACTTCTCCATACAGCGTGTGCCGCTGATACAGACCAGAGAGGATTATTCTGGGATGTGGAGGCTGGTTTAGGAGGGACTACGCAGGAGATGGGAATACAGACTCTGCCGCTTTACAGGATCATACGAGTCAAATAGTGGATAGAATCGTTTCATTTGTGGTGTGCAGCGGCTCTGTAAAGGGAACTGCCAAGGATTTAAACATATATGCCATATAAATAAAAATATGGCATGAATACATATATAGCCAAAGCGTTTTACACGCATTCTAAGCAAAGGTATCCCCAATGGAAATCGAACCCATAACCCTGACCCAGGACCACATACCATAGAAACTGGACCATACTTTCCTAAACCTATACTTCAGGACACAACGGTTGTGTATACTATCTATGTGTAATAATTGTACCTTTATTCCTTAAAGACCATGTAAAGCAAATTCTGAGGTTTATTTCTAAACACATTACACACATTAGAAAGTCATTGCTGAAAATCTGTGAAAAGGCTGTATAACCATTTAATGTTGAATTGTGGAGTTAGACCGTTTTTCTATTTTTCACCATTTTTGTGTGGGTGTGGTTTAGCACCTTCAGCGGACACGCCCCCAGCGTATTTTTCTGCGATTTTGAATCCTAATTTTATATACTTTGAGACTTTTTCAATCATTCAAATGTGGCTGGGTGGTTAATAACACATTTTCTATAGTGTGACAAACTCCAAACACATATTTACTTTTGGTTTACTTTTGGACTTTAAATGTAGGATTGATGAACACCGGGTGCTGATAGGAGCAGGCTTACAGGCATGTGGGAAGTGGGAGGCAGTACCAGAGTACCCAGCTGGGTTTGAACCGAGGTCCTTTTTGACTGTTGAGGAAACACCACCACGCCACCTTCTTTTGAGAGCCTTCAAATGAGTCCTCTCATTCATTTTCTCTTCTATTTAAACACCCGGACCATGAATAGTGATAGTGTTCAATAGGCTCAATGGGAAACAAACACCAACTAAAGAATTACCCAAATACAGAAACATCATGACTTGCGTATCCTGTAGGTCCCTTGTATGGATCTTTCTGGTGGTGTTTTATCGTAACTGGGGAGAGCGGGGAGGCGCTACGAGGTGTAGCCATACTTACGGTTCCGGGCCTTTCCCCCTCTGGTGATAGTTAATTAACCCAGATAAATCCACTGGCAATTTGTCAGGCTGTGCCATTATATCCATGGCTGTCCCACCCTCCCCTCCCTCCCTCCCTCCCTCCCCTCCAAACCCCCACCCATCCTTACCTCCATCCTAGTCCTAAACTGGTGTAATGAATCACTAATCACAGCCTTGCTGGCCTAACATCCTTTAATTACCCTCTATGTACTGTATGAGGACCACAGAGAGGCCAGTAGGGGGCACTCTCTGGATGAAAGAAAAGAACAAGGATTCAAATAATTTATAGTACTAATTTTAAATTACATTGTAACTTTTGTTGATGCATTTCCTAAGTATGGGGGAGGAACACTGCATGTTACTGTTGAAAAACGTACACTTAGATGTATACAACGTCTCCGGTGTCCGTATCTGAAAGGGGAGTATAGGAGGAGGGAGAGAGATATTGAAAGCCCCCTGGCAGTGGTGGTTTATGGACACAAAACCATAGTGAACTGGCGTGAGCTGCGTCTCTGTTGGGCTCTCTGTCCACCGCCATGGAGCCAAATGGTCCTCCTGTGCAACATTTGCCCTGTGCCAGAAAATGGCCTCTAACTCCGGAGTCATTTTGCAGATACATCACCTGGGGATTCGGCGAGTAGCCGCAGAGCAAAGACAGAAATTGGAATTGGCAGCCGACATGAAATGGGGTCAGGGGATTTGTCACTAACACACAGAAGGAACATATGTGAGAGAATGGCTTCTCTGATTTACAAGAGTGGGGGTCCATTAAGCAATGGCACCATGATGAACTGTAGCACAACAGCACTCACGGCTCAAGTGAAATCAGGGAAATTGGTCTTTCCTGTGTGTATTAATTACATCTCTGTGGTTTTGAGTTTGGGGGACATTGGGTTCCTAATTTCAATAAGTCAGCTCGACACAACGAACACACTTTAAGGTGTGTGTGTGTGTGTGTGTGTGTTGTGTTTCTAGCCCTATGTACAAGAGAAGAAAGTCCACCTGCCTTCATCTCATCTTGCTTTGACAGCTCTAACTTCCTAGTGTACGCCTGGCTAAAAGTCAGAAATGAATTCACCGCCCATGGCAGCGCTCAAATGGGACAAGAAACGTGACCATATCCTGTTTTTCTAGGGGGTTTTGTGTCTTCATACTATAAATGCCTATCTTCTTGAGGATTGATTTTTAAACATTTTACATCTTTGAAGGCTAAAAATGGGCCATGCTCTGTTCCTCTGGCAAGCACTGCTGTCCAGTCCAGGCTTAACCTCAAATTGCTGCACAGTGTACATGCTTGTAGAGCTTGATGGGAAAAATGTCCTAGTTTTATCACTATCCTTAAAGGCATCTCTATAGAGAAAGGAGGTTATTGTGTGTTTTGTTTTGATAAGTATTGTTTGTGTTTCGCATTTTTCTCATTTTTTTGTATACATATATTTTCAATGTCTTTATGTTTGATGAATGCCTACACCAAAAAATGAATACTGTCACTATTCTTTTACGTTTTTGTTTGCATTCATGGCATGCTTGTTGTAGGCCTATTGAGTTTACCCCCCATTTTGTAGAGCCATTACTGTGTTCATGTGTGAAATTCCCATACTCTCTCACAAGCCTCAGAGAAGAGTGAGCAGGTTCAGATCACAAGATCACATCAGTGTTTACAACAACGAAGCAATTTTAAATGCTAGCTTGACAGGTGGCAATTGCCCAAATTTATGTTTCTGAATTTTAATCTTGTTAATTTCTATACAACTCATCCAAGGATTTAAAAGCTTAACTTTGGAAAAGAAAAAAAAAATTTGAATGGCATTTCTGTAAACCCTGATGTGTTTTATGTCCATGCTTTAGTGAAAGCCTGTCAAAAATAGTTAGCTTCTCCAGTGAAACTACTTCTTTGCATCTTAGCCCTAGGTCTTGCCCTGTGTCTGCACATTTCTTTCTATCCTCTTGTTTCACTCCTTTTGTTTAGATAAAGCGAGGGATTAGGAAAGATTTGCCCCCGTAAAGTAGTGGTTTGATGGGCTTTTATCCCACCATGTTGCTAAAGCTGTGTAGCCCCTGGATTAGGCCCTGACAATAGCAGCCCTTGTGCAAGGCTGCAGCCTGAGGGCCCACAACCAAAGACTAGCTCTGAGAAAGAGGGAGGAAACCAAACTGCCAGCCTGGATATGTCAAGTCTAGCAGGGCAGACTTGCCCTGCTGGCTGGGTGCTACAGGCTGTGTTTCAGAGAGAGAGTACCTGCAGGAAAAAAACAGGAATGTTGGAAATCTAGCATTTGGTCACCAGCATCAGATGCAGGTGTATTGGAAGTTAATCATTCATTCATCGATTATTATGCATTCATCCATACAAAAATACCTTGCGGTACTGTTTACTCTTAAATCACAAAATATACAAATTGTATTATTGTTATTAAATATATATAGGCTAATTATAATTGACCATATATATTGTGTATTTAACATATATAATAAGAGTGGCGTGAAAAGGGGGGATCCAGGACATTAGTCCTTGTCCAAGATAGCCTAACCTTGATGAGCAGGTTTTCAACATGTCACACAGTAGGCCTAAATCACGTTTGCGTTGTGCTCTGAGAGCTGAAGAAATCCACTTTGCACTCGATGCTGATGCAAAATGCTCCTCTGAAACGCGGGAGGGCGTTTCTCAGGGAAATGTACATCCGTCCGAGTCGTTATAAATCAGATTAGAAACTGAACCCCATTTATTTTTCCGATGGCATCGCCAGTCTCGATGTGGGTTTAATACCGCGGAGGCGGACGGTCGGACGTCATCGGGAGAGAAGTATGAATACAAGATGGAGAAGTATGAAGATGGAGAACAATGTGTGCGTCAACAAATCCACGGGAGTCTTGAGATGAATGCGAAAAGATGGGTTTTGGAAAGTTGGCCAACATAGTTGTGTGTGTGCTGTCCTGGATCATGGCGACCGTAGTCCCGATGAACACGGCCATCCCTCCGTCCCTCCGGCCCCCAAAGCCCGGACATTAGCTCGCATTAAGGGCCGCGGAAAGCCGGTCTGAGAAAGAGCAGCTAAGAGGAATTCCTTCTCGCTTTAATTGCTTTAGAAACGGTTCCCACAAAGAGACAGTGGGCAGATTTACCCCCACTTTAACTTCTTATTTCCATCGGTTCACAAGTTAATCCCATTTTTGCTAGACCCAGACTCAGTGCCTCAGGAATGGCACTTCGTGAAAAAAATAAGAACAAAAAAAAAAAACATAAATTTGGCCTAGGCCTACTATAGCCTACTATTATTAGGCTTATTTGGTTATTCGACTATTATTATTTTTTGTTGATTGTAGTCACGCCACTTTCTAACACGTGTTGCATATATCCACTCGAAATGCTTGCGCAAATATATCGGCCTATAAAATACAAATTAAACAAATACAATCTCGTTTCGTCCTTTTCATCATGAGTTTTCTTTCCTAAAATGCAGAGGCTCGAGTGCATTGTAGGAGTTATTGAAGCCAATAAGGCTTTCTGTTCACATAGGCAGAGGGTTGTCACTCTAAAGTATGAATGTGGACAAAGATCAATTTGAGTTTGGGATTTTGGCCCTTCTCACCACCTCCTCTGAGAACCTCAACAAAATATGCAAGCTTTACATTAAAAGGCTACTTTTCGCTGCCCTTAATTCCACCCTAAACGGGTTTTCTCCGGCAGAAGAAATCTTTTCTAAAAACCTTGAAGAAGAGAGAGGCATTATTGTTTTAATCCTCTTACCAGCAGTCATTTTAAGACAGTTTTTGGAGGCTGAAATGGCGTCTTGCCTCCCCAATCCTAACCTAAATCCCTTGGGGCCGGGAGAGCTACTAAAGGCAACAGACCTATACCCACCTTGCATCTTTCCCTCTCACCACCACCGTCCCAAAAGAGACAAAGTCAAAAAGCAAATGAAATTAAAGCATGAAATTAGTGGTGAAACCTGCAAGTCTATATGCCATTCGGGTCACTGCAAATTCTACAACATGCAGGTAGCAAGCTTTTAATTATTTGCATTATTAAAACTTCAAACCAAAATTCACTTGATAATTAGGAGAATTTCGTTTCGTTAGAAAATAGAAAAGATTTCTATTTTCAAAAGATTTTCTAAAAAGATTTGTCTTAATTTATGTAGGACTATAAAAGGATTTGTTATTTTTATTTGACACACACACACACACACACACACACACACACACACACACACACACACACACACACACACACACACACACACACACACACACACAATGAGCGTTAGGTGTGTAAGCCCATAGCTAGTTTTCTTGCCATTGTGCCGACTGAATGAATAGCACCTTTGTGAAAAACTGTTTTGCAATACAGCAAGCATAAAACCCATGAAATTATTAAGCAAAATAAACATCGGGATATACAATTAGGCCTCAATCCAGTTGACCTTTAGTTCGCTTATTATAGCCTATGTTTTGCTTGTATTTTACATGAGTGGATGCCATCCCTTTTAGCATTGCTAAACAAAACAAAAAAAACATTTTAAAACTATTACTTGTATTGTTGTTTTTCTTTACATTATTACGAACGGATGATGTGGAAAACATGCCTTCACTAACATTGACGTATAGGCTAATGAACCCGGAGTCCCCGCTTTCCAATATCTATCTATTCTTGGTAGGATAAACTGTGGGAGGCGGGTGCGTTGAAGGAAAAAAAGGCATTTGATTGGCACAAAAAAGGGGGGCATTTGAAATGATGCATGACCTCACCAGCAGCGCTTTAAAGCTCGTCCTCGTGCGCGACCGCTCTAGAGGCAGCTGCGCGTCCACGGCAGAGAGAGGAGCGGACCGGCGGACCTAGGGGGGCTCAGTGGAGAAGACATATTACTGAAATGAACACTGCTCTGATCACGGGAAGATATTAAATCAACATCTTCAAACTAAAGGTTCAAAAATTTAAATCTTGTGGATATCACCGCACACCTGATCTCCTACAGTGGATTTAAGAGGTAAGGACTCCTTCGGGAAACACATTTGGAAAGTTGTTTTTGATTGATAGCCTACTGAGGTTTTTTTTTTTTTTTTAATTAAAAATTGCATAATTTATCTGGTAATCGGAATATTGCCACAGTTTGTCCCTATAGGCTACTTCTCTTCTTCTTTTTAAAAAAATGTTTAAATACATAGCCTAATTAGATTATCGCAAGCTCAAGTCCTCACTGTTGGTTTACTGTTCATATTGCATATGTTGCACATGTTGTTTTTGACACACAAATAGCCTACCTAAGTGCCCTGAAACAGGCTTTGGCCCTCCGGTCTAATGTAGCCGTTTATAACTTATTGGTCCATTGGCTTGAAGGCCATAGGCTATAGGTTACACAATTGCACCCATAAATCTCAACGCACTTAACACTGCATTCGCGTCTTTTCAACAACGAAAATATCAAACGTTGAGTCTTACGCGCAAATAGGCTAACGATAAAGATATTATGTCTATATACAAAAAATAAACTGCACTTTGCCTTCCTCGCATGAGCACCATTCACCTGCCGGGGTCGTTGATAAATAACCTATTTCCACCTTCATTAGACAGGAATCCAACTGGGGATCCCTATGCATATTTTACCCAATAGGCTGTAATACATCTCCAGTTGGTAAGCCTCAGGCGCGTTGAACTGGCCTGGGACTCAGGCAGATTGAAATAAACGGTCCCTTATTCAAATAAAATTATCCTGGGGGGGCAAAGCAAATGTTTTTTAACCTCTGTCAGGGCTGATATTGCCTAAAGAAGCCATATTGTTGCTAAATGGCTGCAGTGCAAGGCTTGAATGATTTCATGTCCTTATCGGGCATACATTTTTTAGGCCTATACTTTATTTGTACAAATAGACTTAGCGTGGCGTTGTTACCCTTTTATCCGACTTCAAAACATTTAGATTTTTGCAGGTTTAATATTATAATTTAAATGTACATAGCCTAGCTATAAGCCACCAAAACACAACCCCAATATATTCCAAAATGTTTAATAAATATAGGCTAAAAGAAAAATAGGCCTTCATCGAAAAAATGTAAATGATAAAATAGTGATCTTGCTATAACTTCTGTACCTATTATTATTATAATTATTAATATTATTGTTATGTTAATTATGTAGGGTGCATTATATTATTATAATTATTGTATAGCCTACATGATAATAGAAATGTTGTTTTATTATTTTTTAGATGATTAGTGAAGTCTAAAAGAGTGCTTTAATGTTGGGTCTAAATAAGAAATTATTATTATTTTACCAAATATGAAAATAACTTTTTTTTAAATTTGAAATGGCATTTAATTTAAGTGTGATGAAAAGCCTATAACATGGCGTGTGAGCGCATACATACAGCCATAATAATATTAATACTGTAGCCTACTACTAGGCCTACGACTACTACTACTACTACTTCTACTAATAATAATAGCTTAATAATTAAATCACAGAAATTAAAAAATATATATAATTTGTATTTGACAGTGCACGCCTTTTCTTGCGACAACTTACCACATTGGCCCGTTTGTTTACGTGCCGTGCGCTACGTTTGCACGGCTTCAGGCGGTTGGTCGTAGTTTTGAAGAACTTGCGGTAACCACAACCATAACCTCCTCTCTCCTCCAGACGGTGCGCCAGCCATGCAGCACTACGGGGTGAACGGCTACTCGCTGCACGCCATGAACTCTCTGAGCGCCATGTACAACCTGCACCAGCAGGCGGCGCAGCAGGCCCAGCAGGCGCCAGACTACCGGCCCTCGGTGCACGCGCTCACCCTCGCCGAGAGACTAGCTGGTAAGACACGGCTAGTTAACCACAAACACATGCTCCTCAAACCGCCGTATAAAACACACACAAACAACACGGAAGCGACGCGCCGTACGTCCAAAATTCAATTCAATTAAATCGGTCGTCGTTTTGTTTGTTTCCCAACGGCTGCACGTTTCAAGACATCATCCTCGAGGCCCGCTACGGCTCCCAGCACCGGAAGCAGCGGCGCAGCCGCACTGCGTTCACCGCGCAGCAGCTCGAGGCGCTGGAGAAGACCTTCCAGAAGACCCACTACCCGGACGTGGTGATGCGCGAGCGCCTCGCCATGTGCACCAACCTGCCGGAGGCGCGCGTACAGGTGAGAGTGTGGGCTGCTCCCGGGTTGCAGAGGTTGCACCTGCACGCAGCAAAATGGTGTCAAGTGTGCTTTCTTACAGGGCCAAAGTAGATACAAAAAAAGAGCTAATGTGTATATGCTGGTAGATAGGTAATGTCTATGTGTCTACTAATAGTAGGCGACATATGTAATAGTTGCAGTCAAACCATTTGAATTGTAATACAGAAAAGAGCAATTTATGATCCAGTGACAAACTCAACAAAAATGTAAAGAAAATACAAATAAACAAACGAACCACCATGCTAAACCAGGACTGTTATAATACATAAGCTGCTGAACTATATGAAGGCCTGCTTCTCCTATGGATCTGCATAATAAAACATCTGCATGTAGTTTGACATTGACCTTGATGGTCATTGATGGTCGTGATCTGAACGCCGCGTGTTCGCCCGTCTCCCTCCACCAGGTGTGGTTCAAAAACCGCCGCGCCAAGTTCCGCAAGAAGCAGCGCAGCCTGCAGAAGGAGCAGCTCCAGAAGCAGAAGGAGGAGACCTCCGATCCCACCGAGGAGGAGCAGAAGGCCGACCCCGCCCCCACCAACACCACCACCACGACACACTCCCCACCTCCGCACTCCTCCGCCTCCTCCGCCTCCTCCTCCCCCTCTGAGGCCGAGAGGCTGGGGACCATGCAGACCCAGGCGGGGGAGACCAGCGTGGAGGTCAACGTCACCTCCCCCGAGGCCTCCGACTGCGAGTCCACGTTGGAGGACAGGGAGGAGGAGGTGGAGGAGGAGGTGGAGGAGGAGCTGAGAGGGGAGACGCGGGGGGCGATAGGGGGAGAACAGCTGATGCTGCTGCGGGACGTCGGGCCACAGCCGGGGAACGCCGGTGGGCCGTCCTGTAAACGGCTCAGCCCCTCGCCAGGTGAGGACACTTTCTAGTGCAATTCAAGTTATGTGTACATAACTTGAATGTCATTTGTCTGTCATTTCTTGTACTGTTTGTAAGTTTGTTGCTATCAGGTCTCTCTCTTGGAGAAGAAGTGCTCAATTAGACAAACCTGAATAAATGAAGGTTAATTAAAAAAAAAAAAATCTAATATAAGTTGTACGTTATAAACTCTTTATGCATACACGTTATATTTTACAGGCAAAATATAATTCAATGTTTCAGGTTACTAACCCATTTTAAGTTTTACACTCTTCATGTCACAAATACTATATAAACATTATATTATATAAGTTATTACATTTTCTGTGGCCAAAAAGTCACTAAAGTACATCAAACACAGAACCGCAATATGTAGAAAATGATTATCACTTCCCATGAGAGATTCAAGCTGGGCATACTCACATAATGTCTTACACTAAATGTAATGGATCATCTTTTTGATAGTTATGTGTTGTGACATATTCCAACCCCCCTGGTCTCGTCTGCCTCCCCAGACTCCCCACTGGGCTCCCCCAGCCTCCCGTCCAGCAGCAGCGTGAGCGGAGGCCTGGTCACCCACGGCAACTCGTATGCCTCCTCCCCGCTCAGCCTCTTCCGTCTGCAGGAGCAGTTCCGCCAGCACATGGCCGCCACCAGCAACCTGGTGCACTACCCTCCCTTTGACATGGTGGCCCCCCCCTCCTCACTGCCCTACCTGGGCATGAACATCGGAGGAGGCCTGCCTCCCTCGCTGGGCTCGCTGCCCTGCCAGCCCTACTACCAGTCACTGTCGCAGGCTCAGCAGGTGTGGAACAGCCCCTTGCTCCACCAGGCCCCGCCAGGACTCCCCCACCCACAGCCACCACCACCACCTCCTCCAGGGAGCCTCAACAGCAAGACCACCAGCATCGAGAACTTGCGCTTGCGGGCCAAGCAGCATGCTGCCTCGCTGGGGCTGGACACGCTGCCCAACTGAACGCTGGGAGGTTTAACCACGATAAGCTGCACCCACCCATCCACCCGTCCACCTTCACCCTCTGCTGTGTCCTCACCGCATCGCATAGAGCAGCCGCCCCCCAATAGAGCGCAATGGGACGAAGGAGAACCCTAAACTCATAGACTCATAGGAGGAACAGGATGGAGATTAAATACATCAATGGATGGATTGATCAGTCAAACAGTTAATTATATGCCTGTGGATCATGCCTGTATATGACTCCTTTTTCTTACTTTAAAGTTAAATGCAATTATATACGATGGCCAGTATTGCATCCTGAAAAGTCTTGGCATACAAAAAAGTCAGGAAACAACCGTCCAGCAAACAATCTCCGACTCCTAACCCAACCCCCTCCTCCTCATTCCCCTCCCCAGATATATAATTAATTGTACTCTTAAAGGAACGGTCGAGTATGAAATCTGCATGCGCCGCTGTATGTCACGGGAAAAATAGCGAAACATATGTTATTGGCACTGAATTACATCAGATATAGAGACAACAACATGCTTCTCCCTGGTTTAAAGCGCTGACACACAGCATAGCCTGCAAGAATCTATAGAGCTTTGTACATATTTCAGTTGTAGCCTTGTGGCAGATTGCAGGAAGGAAGATGTTATCTCTGTCAAGATTCGAAAGGAAATAAGTAAAATATATAAAGATAAAAAAAACAAATATTTAAAGGATTCATCTTAACGTGCTGGATGAAAAGGGACATTTGAAACTGAATGTGATGGGGACAATGTGATAAGTGCCAGAAATGACAGTCAGTTCAGTTTTGTTAAGCCTGAGGTGGAAGCAGAAACAAAATATAAAGCCGAGGCTATGTATGTTATGTAATATACTATTGTAGATTCAAGACATGTACTATTGATTGACCTAAATGTGTAATTTATCTGTTGAAACTCATTTGAATAAAAATGACTTAAAAAGAGTAAATATGTTTTTCAAAGTGTTCAAATAAATAGGTCAAATATTTATCCAAAAGCCTTGTTTGGCTGGAAACAGTGGTTAAAAAAAATATTTACTTACAGGGACCAGTTCCACGAAGTTGGAAAGAGGCTTTAGTTACAGAAGATGGTTTAAGATAGTTTGTTTAAATATGACAACTTATGCATTGATTGTAATCTTGGTGTCTCTTTGCTTTAAACAGCAGTATTATTTATATCAGTTTATATTGTTGTGTTTCTTTAGCATTTTTTATCATCGTTTATGTGCCATGGCAACCTTCTTCAGCCCGAAATTTCAAATTGCACTCGGCATGATTACAAATATTTATATTGGCTTTTTGATGACTTCACCACATGGCAGCATGTCATTTTTAATGAATCACTGGTGTAATGTGTATATAGTGAGTAATGAAATGAGGTATTGCATATCAAATAGAAGGGAACACCTAAACAAACTAAGCAAGAAGCGTATGGCCAATGCTACTGAGCATGGCGGAGAGAGCTGGTCTGTAGAGAGCATGGCTGCGGTACACAGCCAAAGAGAGTCAATAGAAAGAGAGAGAGTTAGCAGGAAGGCGCCTCATAAATAGACCTGCCCAGCTTCAGGTGTCTCATATTGAGCTAACAGCCGAACTGCAAAACAAACAGACAGCAACCAATCAAGGAAAAGCGACATCATGTGACTCTAATGATCTTCCTTGATGACCTCTGACCATTACAGTATCTGAACCTGGAGTCGTTTTCTTTGTCAGCTAATGTTTGGTTGCGCAAACCATGTGCCAGATCAATGCCCCTATACATTGATCACTTTGTATCTGAATTATAATTATGATTGTCCACACACACACACACACACACACACAGCATATAAGATGACCTATGCATTTTAAACAAAACAGACGGGTGCACATGCATACACAGAGGGAGTGTGTGTGTGTGTGTGACAGAGAGAGAGAGAGAAAGAGAGAGGGAATGAAAAAGGGGGAGAAACAGACAGAGCCTGCCACTTGTTCACAGAGTAACTAATCCTAAATGGAATGACTAAAGCAGCGTCAAGCTCGAAAGGCACCCCCCCCCCCCCCCCCCACACACACACACACACACACACACACACACACACACGTTACCCTCCAACTCCCAGCACCATCCCCTCCCCATTTCTCCGATCCCAGTTCCCCCCTCCCCACCCTGTCAGCCAGCCCAGGGTTTTGGTTGCACCGAAACCAAATGCTTTGCCATAAGGAGATTACCTTTGGTTGGGATATCGATGGATTAAGTGAGAATAGAATGAGATGAAATAAAACCGAGAGACTCCCACCGAAGTTCAGACACCTGTTCTTCTGCTCTGGTCTCCTGCGCCCGCTCCCTCCGCGATGCCTGCATGGTTTTCACGGGATCTACAAGTCCACAAGGCTGCCCTTTATTACACACGGTACAGAGATGGCTACAGTACCATCCGTCCAAATGATCACAATTGAAAGTGATGACAAAAAAAATGTTTGGTGTGTTTTAATAATATTTGATGAGATTTGGGATTTGGATCGCATCGATGCTTGCTAAAACCACGGCCATCATGATAAACCATGTCAATACACCAGATCAGATCTTTTTTCAATGGTTATTAGCAAGCTTCTGCGTGTGTGTGTGTGTGTGTGTGTGTGCGTGTGCGTGAGAGTGTGTGTGAGTGTGTGTGTGTGTCTATGGCAGCTAAGCCGCTAAAGGTTTCCAGGAGCTCTTTGATGTGTATCTGGGCAATGCGCTATTAAGAGGGATTTTCGCTAGTTGACAGCTTGGAGAATGTGTGGAGGAATTGCAATGCCAGGAGGCTAAAAGAATGCTGGAAACAGGATTAGGATCATATTCTGGCAGCGCCTGTCACTTCATCAATGGGCTAAGGTTTCCTCAGTGACAGCCCTCCTTCTCAGCCCTGTTCAAACCCTTCAGTGGGGCCATAGAGAGGGTGAAATTGGGGTGTTGGGGGGTGGGCTGTAGGGGTGTTGGAAAGGGGGTGGGGGTGAGGGGGCAATGAGAGAATGGTGGCATGTGATTTCTGCACTGGGGCTTGCTCCCATGGGCTTTGTGTTGGGATGTCTACCGTGGAGGGGGGCGTGGACCTAGTGGGGTCGGGGGTAGTCGGGGTAGGGGGTAGTAGGGGCGGGGCGAGGGGTGTCAGGGAGGTGGGGCTTAGGGGGGGGGGGGGTTGGTTTTGGGGGAGATTGATTGTTGTAGACCTTTTTTTGTGTTCTACAACCAAATCCTAATGGCATAGCGACAGGAAGTATGTTGTTGTTTTTAACAGTGCGACAAGGAGGGAGTGGACAGGAAAGGAAACATGCGTCTCTCATTGGACGGCAGCAGGTGCAGGTCGAGGGGAAGGGGTTAAAGCAGTTAATAATACCCTTATTGGAAAACGTACGCCTGCCGTGGGGCAATAATTAGGGTTGAGGTCTGGTGATGTTGCATCGTATAAGTAGTGTATAAAAAGTGTATAAGTAACGGCCCTTTCACTTTTCACTCACCTACATGGTTTCACGGGCTGATGCAGGTCTACAACACACTCGCTCGCTTTTGTGATTGGGGAAATTCAGAAAAATCATATCGATAGCCGGTGGTATGGTACTAATGTATCTTTGACTATTATGGAGTTATATTGGCAGCCGCTTATATCCAAAACGAGTGTGATTTCAGATATTCCTACTCTTTATGGTGCAGGTAGGGATTAGGCCTCTTGCTCAAGGATGCCTATCATTTAGTGTGCACACACTGGGGATCAAACCCTTTCTGCTCTCCAGCCCCTGCACTACGCTGCCCCTTCTTTTAGGACGTCATTGTTCTCACAGCTAAGGAACTGGCGACGAATCTGTTTTACCTACATCATACTCATTTTGTGTGAATTCATTCACACCCTAAGATTACTTGAGATGAGTTTAAGAAGGGGGTTCTCTTTTAAACATGTCTCCAGATTATGTTGTAGTACATGTTCCTTCGCCTCGTAGGGTGGCCCGTGTCTTCAATGCATTCTGCGAGAAGCCCATTCTGCACCGGCTGCCTCTTTCAACAGGAAACGCACCTAGAACGTGTTCTTCTCCCGGCAGTCTCCAAGTCCACACGCCACACCGCTCACCCACACGAAACAATACTTTCACAATACCACGGGAGTTTGTGATTGTTGGCGACAAGTTATATAATTCCAGGAATTACAGACAGGCATGCAAATGCTAAATCCGTCTCTCTTTCTCCTGAGAAGTGGATGAGACGGACTATATCTGCAGGCTTCACTCGAGCTTCCTAGATTTGTGCTCCAGAGGCGCTTCTCTCCCCCCCCCCCCCATTCTCCCTCCCCATCCCCTCCAACTTGGGTGATAATCCTGACACGCACTGTCTGCATTTTTTTTCTTCTTCTTCACAACGCGTTTAAGCGCATTTGCAGTGCATTTATCTCCCCAATGTAAACCAATTTGGCTATAAGGGCCACGGGCTAAGCAAGGCTCCGTGGGGAAGAAAGGAAAACTCAGACCCAGCAGATGTGTAGAAAAAGGCGGGAAGACTGCACTGCCGGGGAGGGTCTGACGAACGGCTGTATGCAGCAGAAAAGGAAGTGGAACCGTGTGGGATGAACAAAAAAAAAGAGCGGCAGAGAGTGCCTTGTCCGCGGAGGTAAGCCTCTGAAACTTGGGATAGGGTCCGTTCAAAGCCGATAGCGCGTGGATCACCGAATTGTTGAGTCACAGAATCTGCGAAAATCATACAGCGCTACTGGCTAATCCTGTAAATTTGTGGGCCTACTTTTTCAGAGGGAGGGAGGAGGGGGGAGGGGGTCTCCATCCATGTGTGCTGCACACATCACATTTCCACAGAAAGGGAAGCTGGGCGAGTCCGGCCTTTTCTCTGGTCAAGGCTGCATTGACAAGCGTTGCTGTTTGATACCGCCTGTACACCTGTATCAGCTCTCTGATAAGCCGTTGTCCACCTCTTCCTCTTCCTCCTCCTCTCACTAGTATTCCCCAGCAGGCCATCTCTGCTGGCGAGATGGCTCGGGAGAAATGGACCAAAGACCTAAAAGCTGCCAATCTCTCCGCTACGGATGTGTTGCCTGAAAGTGGCTCTTGGCTTGCAAAGTCACCACCGCTCGCTTTGCCCATCTGGGAGAGGCGGACGCCCCGCTGGGTTAGGCATTACTTCCTGCAATTCCATGGCACCGGGGAGCCCACGGTGCTCCTTGGCCCCTGAAATGGGACATTAAGACAGAATCATCCGAGTTTAGTTGGGGCCATAGCAAGTTGTTTTATTTGTGGGAAGACAAGCGGCGCCTGAATGTGTTTGGATGGCTTTCAAAGTGCTTATAGCCTGAGGTTGCTGTAAATGAGGTGTTTGCTGCTTTTATCAATGAGACGTCTCGAGAGACGAGGACACTGCTGTTAGGATGGTGCCGGTGTGGGAGATCAATATTTGGCCAGGTGTATTGCTACATCACATCAACGCCTCACTTTTGAGGCCTAACGTTTCTTTTGTATAAGATGCAACATTATAGCGGATGTTCATGTTCATTTTTTATGTTCTTTTACATATTTTACAACATATTGTTCTTTTAATGGTATGTAGCCTACTATACTTAAAAACGAAAACCTAAAAACGAAAGTGAAAGCCTTTTACTGCATATGATTAAATGATTAGTCCAATTACTAACCAAACTGAGCTATATTCCAATGGTTCCTTAAACATTGGTGAATTTAATGGAAACTATGTGCTCTTGTGCGTGCGTGCGTGCGCGCGCCGTCGGTACCGTCTCAGATCCCGGGGATTTACGAACAATGTCAAGTTCCCTCTGAAGACCGGAGTCTCTCTTCACTGGCTCTTAAAGCTTAATGCTCCCTGACTGAGTGACACAGCCAGAACCAGACACCCTCTCAATATGTGCCACAGATAATGCCAGAAACAACCTCTCAATTTCAGCTCTCCCACTAGTCTAATGTGGCCTCCTTAGTCAACCGCGCCGAGCCATTTCATTTCAATGAGATGGCGGTACAAGCGTGGATGAATGTAATGGGAAACACGTCGCATTGTTCCTAATGGCGACTTCATATCCCATGGGAGTAATCACAATATGAGGACATGGTGCGCTGGTCGGGGGGAGAGATGGATACGTGCCATTAGTCTTCCTTATCTCTTTTCCGTGTCCTGTTGCAGTCGACGCGGTAATCACTCAAAATGCAAAAGCACAATTTCTTGGCTTCGTCTTGGCGTGCAGGCCTACAAACGCGCACACACACACACACACACACACACACACACACACACACACACACACACACACACACACACACACACACACACACACACACACACACACACACACACACACACACACACACACACACACACACACACACACACAAAAAAGCAAAATATGTCCATGAACCTAAATAATTACTAAATTAATGTTGTCATTGTGAATTCAATTGTTTGACGCAAATGTTCAGTTTTAACAATTCATGTTTAAAAGCATGGTAAATTGTTGACTTGTATTTTGTTTTCAGAAATTATGTAATAAAAATGTATCATAACATTATGGTAAAAAATGGCATTCAATACCTTAATGGAACCACAACACTAACATTGAAAGTGGATATTTATTCATTTTTATTTATTTATTTGAGTGCATATCCACTATTCATGGTTTGCATTCCAGGAATTATTATAAGTATTCTGTTAAACAATAATTGTGAACCACAGAACAAAGAACCAACAAGCCAAAATGTGCATTAATAAAAGGTTATAAAATTACCGAATCTGATGTCACAAATCTCAAACTTTCCAATTATCAAGTATTGACATTACTACAATTTCCTCATTGCAGATAAACACAGGAAACCAATAAAAGTGACTGAGAAAAAACATCCCCTTTATTAAAACTATAAAATGTTTTAGACTGCAGAATCCCATCCCGAATCATCATTTGACCATCCTATTTTTCTCTAAATGCCAAGCGATAGCGAAGCTCCGTAACTTTGTTTTGATAAGATGGTACTTTATTTATATTCATTGATAGCACTGTTTGTCTACGGTACTGATGCTAGGACAATAATGACCATATTTACAGTAGAGTGTAGACCTATTCATAGCCGAGCCAACCACAGCAGATCAGATGTACTGAAATGACAATTGAAATTGATACAACAAACAAACCAACAAAAACAGTTCACAGAACTTGTGAAACAAACTCTGCAGCCATCATTGAAAAAGCACTATCCAACACAAATCTCATTTAAGGCCCCTGAATATCCACTGGTGCATCTTCTTCATCCTCTCTCATCTTCCTCTTACTTCTCACTGTTTGCTCTCTCTGACCAGTGTCTCCACCTCCCTCATGAAGCGTAGACACAGCTCCTCCTGCCAGGGTAGGGCCACACACTGCACCGCTACAGGCAGCCCCTCGCCACCAGCCACAGCCTGCACAACAAATACCAGCCAGCCAGTCAGTAAACGCATACACTGGCTACATTAGCTCCCCCAATTACTCCCATTTGCAACCTCGAGTGGCTTGAGCTGTAGCTCTACATTTTGACGGTTCCGATTGACAAGTCAAGACTAGCGTTATTTTCTACGGAAACCACTGCGAACATTAAAGATCCTAAACAGATCGGTTTGTAGTGGACCGGAAGTGGTGGGGAAAGCATGATACGTCTTGGTTGACTAGGATTGTGTTGACCAATCATATGGGAAAGACTGTTGTGCTACGAAAGCAACCAAAATTGTTAGCTCGAATTCGAACACACAGATTTAAAATGATATTCTTGGAAGGGGGAGGGGTTATCCTCATGGTTACAACCCATGGCAACTTTGTGATACTTTTTTTAAGCAAGTACCGTCATATGAATGTTATAATGACCAATATATGATGGTGCTTGTCTCCTTGGGATCTTAAAATCTTAAGATGAAGGTTCATAGCCACGTAACTATCACGACATTATATTCAACACGAGAGAGTAAACAACACAACAACACGTTTTGCATTCTTTCTTCTCTGTATTTTCATTACAACGAGACAAGCTTTGTTTAATAAAAGGCGAACTACTGCCGAAATTATCAAGAGAGTTTGGGGTGTTTATACCGGTCGTCTCTGTCGCAATGGGATATAAGCAAGTACCGTCATATGAATGTTATAATGACCAATATATGATGGTGTGGTGCATTTCATATATGTATATGAAATGCACCACACAACGTAGCGTTATACAATAAGAGTTGGAGAAGCCTCTCTCGGACGCGCTCATCAACATCAACTGCTGCCCAGATGGAGCATCTACACACACCGTGGCGTTAGCATATGCTCTTGCCGTCACCAGCATAGATTACCATGTTGAAAATCATACAAGACATAACCACATTTAAAACAAAAAGAAACAATTTTGTTTTCACTGCCCCTTTAAAAGTGGGTTTTATTTGTCCTTGTGGTATGAACCTAAATTGAATGTGTTTCAGCTCTCTGGTATGAGCAGGAGTGCCACCCAGTGACTGAAGACGGCATTTGTCTTTTATCGTGTGCCAGGTGGTAGCTAGATCTAGACCTACTCATTTGTTGTTGTTTTTCTTTATAAAACTGATCTGATTGCCTAGGTCTATGTGAAGTATTTTAACTGGTCCAGTCTAGAACCTCCTAAAATAACCTCTTAAACCAGGTAATACCTGGCTTTTTATGTTGCAACACAATTTTTTACTTGTTCCACAACCTCAAAAGAACCATCATATATATTGTGCAACCAGTAATGTTGTGAAAGTAAGGTACTAAAGCAAGGAGTCATTTCATAGTAAAACTCATCCTCAGCATACTCGTGACATAAAAAGGTCAAATGTGCGCTTGTCAATAGGCCAATTGAAAGTCCAACTGCTACTACAAACTCAGTCATATTGAATTTCTTTCATATTGAATACACCAATGTGTTCCAATAAGGTCTCATTTTATCATCTGTGGTTAAGACTTACATATCTTCTGATATGTTATGGAGTCTACTGAAAACGTATGTGCAACAGTACGTGCCCACAAGGCACCGTAAAGACATAGTAACATATTTGTTATGAAAGACCTACCGATATAAACTGCTTATCCCAGAAGTCCTGGAAATTGCCTTTGTATTGTTTCAGCTGAATCTCATCCTCCAGTGTGACAGTGCTGACTGGGACGATGCCGGCCGGGAAGTTGAGCAGGTTGTAGAGAATGGTGCTGCTGAGCGCACCTGCATGGGGATTCATGACATAGCTGTCAACATTGGGATTTGAAAATAAGGGACATTTTCCGGCGCCCCACCCGGGCCATCCCACCACCCCTACCACTGTCCACATACCGCTAACATGTAGACAAGGTTACACACAGTGAACCCTAAAATCACCACTTGGCAACCACTTTCACCAAAGTGAAATGGTGTGTACATCCCTGCATTATATAAATGAAAGCACAAAAGGGGAGAAATACGGGAGATTGACGGGAAAATATGCATTTATTTATGCACAAGTACTTTTCACGTTTCATAATAGCATCAATAAGTATCGATCAACATGTAGGTATAGGGGAAATGTTAAATGGTTTTTAGAAGCCTTGCTCAGATGTCATTTCTGCTACTTCGATGCTACTTGCTTTCCCTTTTTATTATGTTTGTTTGCAAATGAAAGCAAAACCTTGGATGGTTGGATTAAGAGACCATTTGCAAATATGTATAGTTTTAACATGTATACACTTGGATGGCATATTTGGTAATATATTACACAAATGAATGGAAGATGAAAGGTGTGCAGCGTACAGGTGAGCTTGCCAGTGTAGTTGTGGTTGAAGGCTGGTCCAATCACAGGGCACAACAGCACGTCGAGCTCACACCTCTTCCACTCTTTTATGGTCTCCTGAATGTATTCCTAGTGAAAACAGACACACATACAACCAGAGAGCCAGAGAGACTGTTGACCCTATGTTGTGCATTATTTAAAAACACATTTCAATAATCCCATATTTTTGTATTCATCCAATGGCTTATTTCCACCAAACACTCTCGGCATAGTACCCTTGAAACCGTTACCTAAAGCGTGCCAACCTGTACCGAACGCCGCAAACAGCTATCCTAAAATGAAGGTTCATAGCCACGTAACTATCACGACATATTCAACACGAGAGAGTAAACACAACACAACAACACGTTTTGTGTTCTTTCTTCTCTGTATTTTCATTACAACAAGGACACAAGCTTTGTTTAATAAAAGGCAAACTACTGCCGAAATTATCAAGAGAGTTTGGGGTGTTTATACCAGTTGTCTCTGTCGCAATGGGATATTTAAAAATGTGCATTGAGTCCACTGTGATGCAAAGTGACGATTCTGTTGACCAATCAACGGTCTGCAGTGTTTCTAGCTCCACCTTTAAGTCCCAGGTCAGTGTGCTAGGAACCTCAACAGAGGGGTAGCGGAAAACAGAACGGTCTTTTCCATACCGTCCACAACTTTTGCCAAAGGAAACGCAAAAAATAACCGTTCCGATGTGTAACAAACTGACCTGAACTAGACGGTTTGGTGGAATTGAGGCTAAATAGCGCTAATTAAGGGAAAAGGTACAAACGTCAATTTCAGCGTCCAATTTCCACTGCTTCTGAACAGACCTATGAAATGGCAGGGGGACAACAATCAGAAATACATAACGTTCTGCTTAAACAGTAACATGTGTCCCAATGGAGGAGCCAATGTGGAATAGAAACACGTCTCTCTCACCCGAGTCCACAGAGACTGACGAGGGACTTAGCCAGGCGAGGAAACTAAACCCCGGGAAAAAAAGAAAATGGGGAGAAAAATATAAGTTTACGCATGCGTCACATTCTAACACAATCCTACGTCTCAAAATCAAATTGTGAATATTGTATAGTATATGATCAATGTCGTCAATAACAATACTTTTAACATCCCACTCTCCTTACATCTATGTCTCCATCTCTCACTTATACTGTATGCCCTTTAAATGTTTTTTTTAATGTTACTTTTTAACCATTGACATTGTCTGATGTCTGACTCTTTTCTTTTTTTTTAACCTTTATTTTATCAGGAAGTCTCATTGAGATCAAAATATATTTTGCAAGAGAGCCCTGAAATGATTACATATACATCAAATATCACAAACAAGACAATTATAGATACAGAGATACAGCAACCAAAACATTCACAAATATTGACAGTTAAGTTATTAGCAAGCAACATTTTAAAGTCCCTCAAAGAAAAGCAATTTCAGAATTTGCTGTAGCTCGTCCCAGAGTTAAGGTGCACACCTGAAACCAGCCTTCCTATGTTGGCTATATTTAGTCAATTTTGATTGTAATGCCTTATAAATGAAAACACAGATATGCAAATATTTATGACTCTTTAAAATGCCTTTGTGTACCTTGAGAAGCTCTCTTTAAATACAATTTAGAATTATTTTCATGATAAAATAACCTACTCTGTACTTAAAAGTGGTGTATGGAAGTTTGCCTGTTTGCTACCCTACAGAAATGGCCTTTCTGAAGTTTTAAATCAGCTGAGCTTCTGGCCCGGCAAAACCTACACATGAATGCACCTTCCACATTGTCTGTCTTAGCCTGAAACTAGATGTGTTTCTTGTAGAATAGCATTACTCACCAGAGGTTTCATAACAAATGAGAGGAGTTTCTTCAGTGCATAAGGTAATCTGTACATGCCAATCTGGAAGGAAAGCGAGGGGTCCAACGGGCTCCTCTTGCTGTAACAATTGAAAACGGTAACATTCACAAATATATAATGTGCAGAACAATTTTAGCTACCATCTGCTGCTTTTACACACACACACACACACACACACACACACACACACACACACACACACACACACACACACACACACACACACACACACACACACACACACACACACACACACACACACACACACTCTCTTTTATTTTTCTGTTCTTGAGGTGGTTTGCTCATTTGAGTGAACCCAGAGAGAATTAAGAACTGTTTTTTTGTAATCACAATTATTGGCTATGTGGAGTGTGTTGTGGTTGGTAACTGGTTTACAGCCTCACTTGGTCAGACTGATTAGACTCTGGCTGGGTGGGGCTGCACACCTGTGGTGCAGAGCAATCATGGCACCCAGGATAAACCAGCCATCAACACACACACACTCGGGAGAGAGCCACTGTCATGGCAGCACGTTACACCTGCTTGGTGAATACCATCTTCCCATCTACAATAAACGAATATCCCAACCAAGCTCTACCCGTGTCGGAGGGCCCCAGCAAAAGCTACTTAGGTGGCATGTGACAGGGAGGATCTGCTACAGGCTAGTTTTGCAGAAGCTGTTTGTGGCACTGCTTCATGTGTTAAACTCACAAATCTTGCAGCAAAGTGGCACCTCCGTCTGCAAGAAGGGCTTTAATAACCAGGTCATGCATGGCGTATTCCACCTTCAAAGGCTTAAAGGCCATAACCTAGAGACACAGGGAAAAACAATATGCAGATAATCAGGAAGAACAGGATTGAGCATACAACACAGGCTAGGACATTATAAAAGGGCTTTTGTGCTCTGATAAATTATGTTTAGTCTAAAAGCAGACGAGCTCAAAGCGCGTAATCGGCTAACGGCAAACAGAAACTTGTCCAGCAGTGGTAAACTGTAGAAAAAGGTTTTTTTTCTGTCTGTAAAAGGTTTCAAATCAACACAGTGTAGACTGTCCACTGTAGACACTTATTAAAATCCCCTTCTGAAAGCTTCATTCACTCGAATTTCTCTTCGGTAGAATATCTCTGTAACGGAAACAAGGCGTCACTCCGCCCCTGTCAGTTTTTGGTTTCTGGCCCAGGCTGTGTCCGGGCTCTATGCCTGTCCCCACAGAAGTTCTACTGTAACATAGTAGGGCTGCTGGATCCTAGATTGGGTTCAGACTAGCATGTCACTCTTACGGTGTGTCCAGCGCGCTCCAGCAGAGCTTTGACCTCTCTGACGCCCCGCACCATGCTGGGAGAGGGATGATGGTATCCGTCATTCTCGAAATAGCCAATCCTCAGCGGCTTGGAGCTCTGGTACACCTAAGGATAAAGAGTGAAAGTGACATTTTCTTAACTCTAGTGACTGGCTCTAGGCTTTGTAATCATAGGACATGTGTATGTGTGTGCTTAACATGTTCCTTTTATGTCAGATGTTCTTGTTTGTCAGATACTTTTGGTTGTTGATTGTTGGAGCATGTGACGCAAGACACATGCTCAACATAACGTGTTTTTTTTCATTATTTTTCTTTCATGAAGACAAATATGTGGTTTGATATAGGACTACAATTAGTTGTAATGTGCTCCCCTCGCTTGGTAGCTAAATAGCACTTAAATAATGTTGCATTTCTCAACAAATTCAAGTCTTTTTAAACAAACACACAATCTTGCTTGTGTGACTTTACAGCCACTTTTTTGTAAGTCGCTTTGGATAGTAGGAAATGACCATCATGCTGTACTGCATGTTGGTGAACTGTAGAGGCAGTAGACACACCTCTGTGTTAAATGGGATGGGTGGAACAGTGGGGTCCAGGGTGAACATGTGTTCAGAGAGCAGGGCCTGCATGCACAGTGCCAGGCTGTCAACATCTCTTGCCATGGGTCCCACACAGGACAACACTATGAGGAGACACAAGAAATATGTTGTTCTGCATCGAATGTAGATTTGAATGTGATTAATACATTAAAAAAAAACACAAATTCAAATGGGTGTCCCATACACACACACACACACACACACACACACACTCACTGATTGGTGAATTGACGAGCGGGGCTGCCTGCACCACCCCTCAGTTGAGGGATGGTGCAGGCAGCTTTGACTAATAAACATTGAAATGGTGTAATTGCGCTACCTTTAAAAAAGGGTTGTTACACTCTGATAGCATACAGCATATCCAATATCCATAGATGTTGCACACATTGGTTGTTTAGTTGGTTGATGAATCAGCCTTTAGTGTACATTTGGTGTAATGATTGTTTGTTGCGTAGGTTGTGCAGACATATTTACATTTACATTTAGAGCATTCAGCAGACGCTTTCGTCCAAAGCGACTTACAATAAATACATTTGTCAGAGAAAGTGAAACAACAATATATCACTGTCGGTACAGCAATAGAACAAGTTTCAAGCACTCATAATTGCTAGGTTAACTCAGTCCTCGTAACCAACAAGATAGCTACAGTAAAAATGCTACATGATGCTAAGTGCTATTTTTAAGTGCCAGGACATAAAACTGTTTCAACTTTGTTGCATGGTGTGTGCGCTAAGGATTCTGACAAACCACGCAGAAGCATGTCAAGGCTTTAAGTTGATTTAGTAAGTCATTGTAAATCATTTGAGTTTTGCAATAATTAACCAATTTGACCAACCTTTTGCACATGGGTTGAACCAGTAGTATGTACTTTTATGTGACATTGGTGCATTCCTAGAGGGTTATTCCATACCTGAAGTTTGTCCTTTGGTGCAGCTGGAGATACCTTTTGTACTGAACAAGACAAACAATAACACATTTTTTTTTCCACCAGTGATTTCATTGTAAAGGTCCAAAGCAAGTAGCAACTGACAGTAAATTCAGAGTACACACATTTCATTAATGACAGGTAGTGTTTTCTTGCTCAAGAATGCCTACAGATAGATAATGAAAACACCCAACACAACTTGCCTCAGTCTTTTGCTCGTGGGCTTGAGCCCACAGATCCCAGAGAAGGAGCAAGGTATACGTATACTGCCACCAATATCTGTGCCTATGCCCAGCAGAGACCCTCCTCCGTTAATGAGGGCTCCCTCCCCACCTGAAGAGCCGCCGGGGGTCTTCTTAGGGTTGTGGGGATTCAAACTCGTCCCATAGATGGGGTTGCTGCACTCATAACTGCAAACATGGTGAGAAAACGCACGAGTGAGATAATGTGAGTGAGACTGAATTGGCAAGTATTTTTACAGGCATTACAACGTGTTCATCTTATATATAGGGCACTACTGATTTACTTGAAGAGGCTTTGAGGCACATTGGTTTTCACAAAAGGAATGGCTCCTTGTCTCTTTAACACCTCAACAACGACGCTGTTCTCCAGAACTGGGTGGTCCAATCTGCCTGGCACCCCACAGGATGAGTCATAGCCCTGGGAACGAAAACAGGACCGTGATGACGCCATGCTGTTGAATACTGGCCAAACTCTTAGTCATTCATTTTATGACAAGACACAAGGACATCAACTAGACTGTATAACGCAATGTTTTCGTACAGTTTGACTTCTGTAGGCTTTCGTCGCATTATAAGATGTTTTACTTTTGTGACTTTTGTGGGGCAGAGATGTATATTACCGTATTGGTCCGAATATAAGAAGGGGTATTTTTCCTGAAAAAGTGGGGTCGTCTTATATTCGGGGTCTAGACTTTTAAATGTCAATATACATTCACAACAACAGATGGCGCTGTTCTACAATTAGACTTCACTTCGATGGTTAATGCAGTTATTTAAATGTTGATAAGCTACATGGTTGTTTTTTCACTATGAGATGGACAGCTTAATTGGTATTAGAAATACCAATAGGTATGGTAGGGTGGTATTTGTGGTATTTTATGGTATTATGGTATTTAAATACCATAACTCGTTCATGTACAAATGTGAATACATTTAATTGTATTTAAATGTGACAATTTCATCTAAAATATAATGAAAACATGATTTTATTTAAAAGATGTAAAAAACATTTTTTCTTTATATAAACAAGATTTGGTCTTCAAAAACTCTTATAATCAGGGTCGTCTTTTCATTCCTAATTGTATATACTTTGCGACTTTTTTAATCATTCAAATTTGGCTGGGTGGTTACTAACACATTTCTCTAGTGTGACAAACTCTAAACACATTTACTTTTGGTTTACATTGACTTTAATTACAGTCTATAAGTAGCCCCTAACGTAATTAATAAGGGAAGGCAAATAAAAGCATATTGTTCTAAATGAGGTCCAAACTTTCTCAAATGTCTTAGTTTTGGCACCAATGTATTTTTTAATCAAAGAGCGATTGAACAATTACCTTGCATCCTATGTTTTCCTTTATGCTTACAGGAACCCCGTACAGCAGTCCGTCCTTATAAGACCCTATGGACTTCAAGTGGTCCAAACTCTCCATCATAACCTCAGTACAGCAGTTCAGTCTCTGATTGGCTTGCAGTGCCTGTGGGGAGAGACACGTTTAACCTCCGGAAGTTCAACAGGAGGCTTTTACAGGGACTATTAACACACGTGGGAAAAGTAACATTCATCATGTGATGTGATGTCAAAGTGTCAAACGAGTGTCACCTTTCTCAAATAAGAGAAAAACACATCTTCAGCGGCCAGGGAGCCGTCCTTCAGACCCCGCGCCAGCTGCCGCGCGGAAAGTGCCAGAAGCAGAGAGTCGTCCGCACCGGGATGCTGGAAACAAAAAACACGTTTCAAAAACACGTTAAAGAGGCGGAGACATTTGTCAACCTGCGCCGCAGCATCCGGTTCACAGTAATGGCTGACCTTACCGAGTCACCGTACTCGCACACTAGTCGCTCCGCCCGCAGCAGGCTGGCGTCTCGCCGCCGCCTCGCCTTCAGTATGGCGCTGCCCGCCTGCGCGTGATGGAGCCACCTCGCCAGCAGAACCACGGACCCACTTCCGCACACGGCCGACACCAGCACCAGCAGCCAGTGTGCCTTCATGTCTGAAACATACTGCGCTATACTCTCCATGGTTGCCTCCAACCAGCTGAAGACGAACGGCAACAACACACACTGTGTGTGTGTGTGTGTGGGCTCGTCAACTCGTGAGCAACAGCGACACGCAACAGTTGTCTCCGGGACGTCAAAGCTGATTGGCTGAGCGGCGGCACGCAGGAGACCAGGCGCCTCTGAAGGCCCATAGTATTTGGGTGGAGCTCAAATCTATGCCTCTTTTTTTAAAGCCGCTGTTTACATTGCTCTGCTCGTTTAAAGGAGTACTTACGGTAAACTGTTTCAGGGACGTACCAAAAAAACAAAAGGTCTCTTGTTACCGTTGGTCAATTTAAGAAGAGTTGTCATTTGTTTGGTTCGTCTCCTCACTCATTTAGGCCTCGAGTAAAAATGCAATGAGGTGAATTCATTTTTAACTGGCGCAGTGGTGATTGAAACCATTTCTAATAGTTACGAATATGCCCACAAGCAATGTTTGTTATGATATGCAGTTTAGTGCCAGTAACGCAACGTCTTAACTTGAGCACTAAGTGTCCCTGTGAGTGAGTGATTAATTGATTAATTGAATAGCCTAATTGATTGACAACAGACGTCATAAATTGACACGGTTCATGCGCTCTGAACAACACAAATTACTAGCAGATCTAGCTGTTCTTCACGTAGGCCTATGTGGGATCATTGCATGGTAATAATGCATGGTGCCAGCAGTGGGATAAAACAAAACAAGTGAGCGTTAGTAAGCATTGTTTTGAGTCTTTTCCACCATGCAAATTCGTTCAGGCAGGATAGCATCCATCATTTTTCTCTGACACCCTGTCAGTTGCTCGTTGTGTTCTTGCATTGGAGACCCCCCAGACCACTGAGACCAGGCCCTCCTAAACCTTCTAGGATGTGTTCCGGAAAACCTTGGCTGCAGAACCGGTACCAAAATGTATTCTGAGGAAACGGCACCGGCTGAATAGCCTACTTGGTCCCCCTGTTCCTCAGATCTGGTCTGCCGAAAGCTTTGGGAGGCATCTGATCCTGTGAACCTGGACCTGGTGAAGTGTGGACATCAGGTCCAGTGGTTTCTGTTCACGCAGGAGTGCATGGACTCTGCGCAGAGCAGGAGGCCTGGAACAGATAACAGGCTGAGTGTCGTCCTTTGGCTGCATCTTGCATTTGAATGGTATACACCAAATCCTTTGAAAGATATGGTAACACTTTAGATTAGGGACCACATATTCACCATTAACTAGTTGCTAAGATCGTAATTTATGTACAACAACGTCCTTACTTATTATCAATAAGCAGTAATTATGAGGTTATTGAGGGGAAAACTAATATTAAAGTTAATGGTCTAGTAGTTGTAGAATATGGTCATGCAGAATAATGCATTAATAAGTGCTTTATAATGACTAATAAAGAGCCAATATGCGTGCTTATAAGCAACTAGTTAATGGTGAATATGTGGTCCCTAATCTAAAGTGTTACCAAAGATATCTGAGAAGCTCTGCACTATATGCGTCTAGACATTTTTGTGTGCATATGCGCCGTCGGAAATAACATAGTGGACTCTCCTAACCAGTTGCAAATCCTCAGTCTTCTTCTGCACTCCCATTATTACTTTTTTACGTTGCAGATTAATTTTACGTTCTCTAACCCCCCGTGTCTAGTTTTAGTGTAACTAACGCCCGTTTTATGATTAACTTTTTTTTTACTTTTACTGCTTTAACTTTACGTTTAGCATTGCTCATTTTTTCTGTACTCGTCAAATGACACCATGCCTACAACAGTCCTGGCTCAGCCCAGGACACGACAGTGGTTGCACACAGTTGTCAGTGGTCCACATTTCTTCCCTTTTTTTAAACGGTAGCCTATACCAGCGCTTCCCCTTATCGTCAATATATTATTTGTTCATGTAAGAACTACTGTAGGTGCTTGCGCATGCGCATGGCCCTCCGGTGCTGCTTGCTGGCAGAACCGCATGGTGATATTCAGTAGACGGCAAATCACACCCTCATCACCTGTGATACACGGTATGATACACAAGGCCTGTGAGTCGCTGATTTGAAACAGATGTCACAATAACACAGTTGTTAAAATGGGCTCCGATCAACAAGGGATGACCAGCAGCAGCTGTGCTTGACTTTATAGGCGTGTGTGTGTGTGTGTGTGTGTGTGATCATGGGAGTTGAAATAGTACTCATACAATGTGGTCGGGCGATAAACAGAGCTGATAAGTTTCTTGGACGCACTGCGCACAATTAAGCGTCGGCAATAATTAACTTTCATATAAAGACCTAGGAGGACATAAGCAAACCATGTGAAGGGGCTAGGCTGCTTCACATAAATGTCGATAGTGGATTCAAATTATTGCATAAGTGTAGTTAGGAAGACGACTTGGTATAGTCCCAACTTATAAAATGGCCTTTTATATATATATATATATATATATATATATATATATATATATATATAGCCCCAAATAAACCTTTATAGCCCACTGTCAGCTCTGTACAGGTCTAGAGATGTGTGGTTTTGTACATTTCCAAGGATGTTGCACAGCACATAGGTTTCTGCTTTAATTAAATTAAACACACATTTAATATTTAATTTACAATGTATTCACACAATCAAATACAATATGCACGTAAGGACATAAAGCTCAGGGTCTTATAGTGATAGTAGACTATCTGCATCTGCCAAAACCGCCGAGATCTCCCGTGGACTTCATTTGACAGAGTGGAAGAGTTTGTGCGCCACCTAGAGGAGATGGAGAACAGGGCAGTATGAGAATATTACCATCAATAAGACAAACTAAATACAACTATTCAAATGCATTGAAGCCTTAATACATAGATACTTTGTAATGGTTTATCTCCCTCACCCCACCTCAATTCATAAGGCCTTCTTACCTGCATATTCTGAGCAGCAGTCAAAATATTGCTTGACAAACATTGTTTTTTTACATTTTGAAAAGGGGACAACTCTGCTGGGAAATTAGTTATTCTCATGGTACTAGCTTGCAACTGAAGCTTACAAAATGTTTGTTTCAAAAACAATATGGGTTTGAATATAAAAATACCCTTGCCATGTTTGAACATTGAACAATGAATACATTTTGTAACATGCATTGGATATGTTTTGCTTACCTCCCTTTCAAGAGTTCATACAGCACAAGCAGTTTACAATCATGTTGGCCGTAAAGTCTGTCAGACCCCATTCAATTATATTGCTTTGTGAGAATCGGAGATGAGCTAGCTAACGTCTTTTTAAAACCATAGGCTTGTAAAACTGGATGGGGCCGACTAGATAACGGACACATGGTATTTTATATTTAAGATTTGTTCTTAAGATAACCTGAAATTACATTCAGGGCAGATTGCTAAGGTGATAGATGAGAGTAAATGATTTCTGAGTTTAGTCATAAAACATAAACGCATTTCAAAAGGCAATAGTCCCGAGGTGTTTGTGGCGAATGCCCCGACTAGGACAAGTCATGAACAAGGATCATATTGGTTGTCATAACTATAGCTGGGACAATGTATAGGTCCACGGAAAAAAACATTTAGGCAATCAATATTGTGCATTTGCACTGTGAAGAATTATTATGTGGTCATTATTGGTGAAGTAAAAAAAGGAAGGATGCCAGACATACACAATGGTCCCGTGCATGGAGGAAATCGAAGAGCTCCTCAGTGCAGTCCTCCTCAGTGGCAGACCGAGAGCCGACTCTGGTCTCACACTGCTCCAGGCGCTCCTTGGTGTGGACACAATGCTCTGCGTCCTCACACTTTTGACGCATTGTTTCAAGGGGATCCTAAAAACACAACATTCAACATTTTTTAGGCCTTTTTTTTTTTTTACAATGAATAAGCTGAGAATGAATAATCGTTCAGTGGATGTAGGACTACATGTATAACTATCTGATTTATTGAATGATCCATGATTATTATTATGTATCTACCCCATATTTAATTTCAATAAACTCAAACGTAATTATTAAGACACTAAGACAATACAAAAGAAAAAAAGTCAAACATACCACCATGTCCTCCTCCTCCTCCTCCTCTTCATCCTAGGGGAAGACAATGCAGACTGATGGTGAAGCCATTATCTCTGGAGCCAACAGCGATGACGCAAGCAGCTACTTCCCCATCATCCCAGACATATGGGCTTACATTGTATATAACGTTGTTTTGTTTGAAATGACAGTGTATAGCAATAAATACATAAATACAACCTAACCCGTTTACCATAGCTATCTACTGTGCGCTAACTGCAAGCTGAATGGCCAACCCAGGCTAGATAACCTATAGCCACATTAGGTAGGAAACAAATGGGACCTGCAACAAGTAAATAAGGAATATATTTACCTCATCTGGTTCGCCGTTCATGATCATTTTCTCCTCGAAAACCATGATTGTAATGCTCTTCTCTCTTTAATACTCTTAATATAAACCGCTGATGAATGTGTGGAGGACACAACACAGGTCACCGCTCAGTCTCTTCTTCGGGCTGTAGGTTTTAACTGACAGCGTGTTACCGCCACCTAGCGGCCTGGGGTGGGACCACACGCTGACCTCTGACCTGTGAGTCCTGTATGCTTTTGTATTTACAGTCTCTTGTATCAATCTTTATTGTGTTCACTGAGGTGGTTTTATGTTCAGAAGATTTGGTGTAAGTATTTAATTCGGGTAGGCAGCCAGTCTGATTTTGAATCTGAACCAAGATATTTAAATACATGTCTGTTTACATAAATACACTATCTATATCTCACTGAGAGAACACATATTCATTACATTGCCTCATGGTATAGGCTATAACAAAAAGATTTGACAGCGGTAATGCCAGATACGAGTAAAAGTCCACGTGACATCATTGTAATTACAAGGGGACTGTGTGATAATCCAGTAATACATTTGACACAATTTCATTGATTCATTCATTAAAAAAACATTACAAAAATATTTGTGTAACCTAATTGTAATCTATTAAGTACCAAAAGCACTGCTAACGTAAAAATAAAATACATCTGCTTCCCTCAGAATTCTGATATGCAATAACACAACATCAGGAGTTGGCCCACTGGGTGAATTAATTGATTACTCAAAACATTGACTCACGATGACCATGATGGTTCAGTAATTATCATAATCTGGTTTAACAAAGAAGATTAAAAAAACAGCTATTATTACAGGGTTCATTTCACATTGTGTTCATTCCGGCCACTTCCTGTAGTGGTGTCTGGGGATAGTCTGGTGGCAAGTCATTTACAGGTCCGCATTCATCTCCCCTTCTTCTGTGCACAATGGATTTTGTAGCCCACTCTGTAAGCCTGTACGTATACGCGTGCCTGGTTTATCCTGAAAGGAGAACCACACGTAGAGAAAATGTAAGTGAACGCTTACTTACTTACTTAGGCCTTTGTATTCCCTCCATCGTCTCCAATGGAAGAGTCTTCCTTACTAAGACTTTAGGATTTGTTGGTTTTCATTGATGCTTGTGTTGCATGTATATTGTTTTTTATTCATACGGGTTGGGGTTGCTGACCCCAAGCCCATCCTTCCACCATTTCAGGTTGTTGGTGTTTTGGAGTTGATTTGTTAGTTGTTGTTTGTTGATGAGTGAATGCTTGGTAATATGTTTTTAAGGGTAATGGTAATAAATGGTATTTGGTTCAAGCACATAAGGTGAAAGAGGTGTGTGATTGGCTACTTGCTAGAAACATGGAGAACGTGTTAAAGGTCATTAATATTAAACACTTACAGCTTCAATATTGGTAGACAAACAAGGTGTGAAGGGTACAAAGACCATACAATCTTACTAATTCAAAAGAATAATACAACTACAACAACTATACGATTATATAAAAAGATGCAGATACATAGAGCAATACAGAGAGCACTTGCTATAAAGCATAGAGACTGTATTGTATTGTATGTAATCATCACCTGTATTTAGTGCAGATCTGGACCCCTAGGGGCCCGCAGCGGTCCATATAACTCTCTCTGAAGCCCTTCCTCATTGCACGTGCCATGCTGACCACTGTCGTTACCACAGGACATGTCCTAGAAACACACACACACACACACACACAGCACAACATTAGCATATACTTGACATGTAAATAATTACATGCGAAGGCATGACATACAAAGGACTTGTGTATGACAGTGTGTAAGCAGAAGCAGGCTACTGTGGATGTGGGGCTCTGACTCACAGCTTTTCACAGCGCAGGCCGGCGGTGCCTTCTGGACAGGTGCAGGTGTTGTGGGGGCTACAGGTGGCGCCATGCTGACAGGGGGGCACACAGGGCGTGGTCACCGCTGTATAAAACACACACACACATACGTTAGGACTAAATACACATACAGGGCAGGGGAACACACAGCTGTCTCACACACACACACACTTACCTGTTTCACAGAGATTCCCTGTAAACCCGCCTGCACAACGGCATCTGTTGAGGCCTACACACACTCCCCCATTCTGACAGGGTTTCCAGCATTGTACTGGCTCTAAGGGAAAAGAGTACATATAGGTTCAATAGCAAACAAATATAGGCTGAAAAAGTAAAAGTTATATTTAATCTCTTTACTCATACCCATGTGCTACCCAGCGTATTCTATACTTGGAGGAGGACTTTTATATTCTTAACTACCTCTGTGCTTGAGTCCCAACAGACTTTGCCATATTGACTGCTAGAATCCGTCTGTATCTGTACAGTATGTTACCCACAAACCAGTGAAGCAAGTTTGGAGGCCACTCACCTATTTGGCACCGGGCTCCCTGCCACCCTCCAACACACGTGCATTTGTTGACATCCACACATCTTCCTCCATTTTGACAAGCAGGTGTGCAGAGTGCTGGAAACACAAACGGAGACACACACATACAACTTGTGTCAAACAGTAAACACTTGTCCCCCAACATAGCCCCATTATGATTGCAGAATTCTGAAATCATAATATACAATTAATTGAAAATATATAATGGATAACATAATTGAAAAGTACAGTTTATCTGTGAGCTACTCTGTTTAACTCACGTAAGAGACACTGGGGCCCAGTGTAGTCAGAGGGACATTGGCAGGTGTTGGGGCTCACACAGCGACCGCCATTCGCACAAGGCAACTCACACACCGCTGAGAAAAACAACAACAACAAAAGAATGGAAGAGAAGGACAATGAGCAAAGTGAACAAATCAAAGCATAAACCAAGAGCAAGGGGCAGAAAATGAGACACTTAAAGGGATATCTTTGAGTTTCCATAAGGCAACCATAACAACTTAAAAGCAAACTTTCCATAAAATAGGAAATATTATCTTGGGAAGAGAATAGACCTTATGTTATGTGTTATGCTACGTTATGCTGTGGGTGTACCTGTATGACAGCCGACTCCAGTCCAGCCGGAAGGACACTGACAAATGTTCCAGCGCATGCAGGTACCGCCGCGGGCACAGGGTGGGGTGCACATGGCTAAAACATATTTATAACATTATAAGAACAACATATATTCTTTGACTGACACATGACCTGCAACGAACATGTGATAGAATAACCCTTTTGTCTGTATATACTGGTTCGTCTTAAAGATGCTTTAAAATAAGGGTCCAACGAAAATAGCAACGACATATTACAGTTGCTTTTATGAAACAGTGGGATACGTGCGTTGGTGTGTGTACCTAAACAGCCCAGACCGGGGTATCCAGGAGGACAGTCACACGTATTAGGAGCAACACACACTCCATAGTTCTGACATGGAGGCTCACACACGGCTGTAGAAGAAGAACAGGTGGAGAGAGAGACAGTATAAAAGAGCGAGAGAGGGTATTTCCATGTCCATTTAGAATCCAACAGCTGATGTTTTGGGTGCTTTGTGAGTTCCAAGATGAATTAGGTCTCCTGTTTTGTATTTAGATAAGTTCAGATTAGGTTACATTTATAAGTCATTGCACAGTACAAGTACAATATAATATCTTGCAGTTATAGTAGTACAGTGTAATATAGTAGTATTAGCACTGAAACCCCCATGGTGGTTATGAGAGCATAGTAGACTATATCTAGAAGGCTCACGCTGGCACTTGGTGAGGTCATCGGTCCGCACTTCATAGCCTTCCTTGCAGCTGCAGTTGAATGCCCCCGGATGGTTTACGCACACCTGCTGACAACCGCCATTCGTAAAGTCCCTGCATTCATCAACATCTGCACAAAAAAAATCAAACATGAGTTCATGGGGGGCGGGTGATTTGTTTCCATATACATTGAACATGTACAGGTGATTTGATTAGTTTTTTCACACATTAAGTAGTATGAATAGTATGAGAGTAAAATGTGCAATCGCAATATAAAGGCCAGCGTTAAGAAGAGCTTCTGTGTATTTCTGTGCAAAACAGAGACAGAGACAAGACAAATAATGAAGGTTTTTATGTTTTAAGTAATAATAGACTGTATTGAGCACTAACTTGACTGCAACTTGAATAGACAAGTCAGACAGACAGACAGACAGACAGACAGACAGACAGACAGACAGACAGGATAATACAAGGCCTGACCCATGCAGCTCCTCAGGTCAGGGGCCAGCTCCCAGCCACCTCGGCAGCTACAGTGCAGGTGGCCCTCAGCCCCTATTGCGCAGGTGTGGTCACAACCTCCGTTTCGCCGTTCACACGTTGTAACATCTGTGCAGAGGTGTCATTAAAACACATAAATATAATTTATTTGCATATTTTCTATAATATGTTCCATGTACATACATGGAAGAAGAACAAAAGCTATCCATGAGAATATAATACATTTAATTCATCACAATAATTACACACACACAAAGCCATTGACACACTGACAGGACTGATGGGGACGTACTGACGCAGCTGAGGTTGTCGGTGTGTAGCAGCAGCGGAGGTGCACAGTGACACGTGTATCCTCCTCGTGTGTTGGTGCAGCTGTGGGAACAGCCGCCATTTTGGAGCTTGCATTCGTTGATGTCTGCAGAGAGATGAGGAAGAGAGAGAGAGAGAGAGCATGATAACGTTTTTATTTTTTTTATTTTACCCACCTCTGGCGGCCTTTTTCCTAAAATGATCTTCCACTGGTGGCCGGCAACAACAGCCTTAGGGTTGGCATCAAGAACTTGACCTGAAATGACCGGTTGGAGGATTTGAGTCACTGACCTACACAGCTGTGGCTGTCGATGTGTAATTCGTAACCAGGCCTGCAGGAGCACAGGAAGGAGCCCTGAGTGTTGGTGCACACATGTTCACACCTGCTGTTCAGCTCCGAACACTCATCCACATCTGAGGCATTAAGAAGAATACCGTAAATTAGAGATATCAATACATCAATATCAATATAAATGTTAGATGACAATATACATCATACTTCAGTTTACAAATGTAACCAGAAACCATACATCAATGCATTTATCAATTCATTTTAAAAGTATTGTGAGTACAAAGTAAATACTATGGCAATATATAAATTGCTTGAAAGCCATTTATAAGCCAGTATAACTAAAATAGTTTATATTATAGTGTTATAATGCATTTTATAACATTTTATTGTATTGTATTCTATTGCATTTTAGTGTATTTGAATTGAATTCAGTCATCCATTATTCCCGTCCATTTCCTTCCTTCCTTCCTTCCTTCCTTCCTTCCTTCCTTCCTTCCTTCCTTCCTTCCTTCCTTCCTTCCTTCCTTCCTTCCTTCCTTCCTTCCTTCCTTCCTTCCTTCCTTCCTTCCTTCCTCCCTCCCTCCCTCCCTCCCTCCCTCCCTCCCTTCCTTCCTTCCTTCCTTCCTTCCTTCCTTTACTTTTAACCAGGAAAGAGAGCTTTTTTCTCTAACCTTTGCAGGAGTGTCCATCCTTGGCTAGCAGGTAGCCTGCGTGACACTGACATTTGTACGTTCCAAGTTCATTGGTGCAATTCTGTTGACAGCGACCGTTGTTCACTGCACACTCGTCGACATCTGAAAACCAAAGGATAAGTTTGTCATGCAAGAGAGGCAGGCTTTTGCAGATGCTCACAGTTCGATCACAGACACATGCATGCACACAAATACACATGCACACAAGTACACGTTACACATGCACACAAGTACACGTTACACATGCACACAAATACACGTGCACAAATACACATTACACATGCACACAAATATACAAATACACACTACACATGCACATTACACATGCACACATATACACACACACATTCACTGACCGTAGCAGGAGTGACCATCTCCATTGAAGCCCTGGTAACACTGGCAGAAATAGGAGCCAATTATGTTTCCACAGCGGGCATTACTGTCACAACCATGGCCTTCTGAAGCACACTCGTTCTCATCTGAGAGAGAGAGCGAGAGAGAGAGAGAGACTAGATATTAAAAATGTGCACAGGGGGGAATATGTGGTGGTTGTAGGTTTGATGGCATTTTTTGGTTCCGCTATTTCAAGCCAACAATCTGTTTTTTAAGAATCCACCATTTTTCGGGGTTATTTTCTGCCAGGGATTTTTTTAGGCTTTAAAAGAAGCAAATGCACATGTTTACAAACATTGGTTGTTTATCCACATTTTAACAACCAGAAATGGAACAGGACAGAAAAATATGTGTCACGTTGGGTCATATCACCCGGGGCTTGGTGAACAACAGAAACACTGAACGACGCCAGCCTCATCTCTGGTGGACCTTAATGGCGTTTGTGTGACGGCATCTGAATTCCATGAAAAGTGACCGCTAATTGCTTACCTTCACAGTGTGTGCCGTTGCCTCGGTAACCTGGCTGGCAAGCGCATGTGTAACTGCCGATTGTGTTCGCACACACACCCTGGTCTCCGCACACCGCCTGACTCTCTTTGCATTCATCCACATCTGGAAGAAATGGGGAGAGGAAAAGAAAAAAACACACATTTAACCAACATTTTGATAAACAACTAACTGGTGATGTGTTTTTTCTGGTTTTAATTAGTTTTTTTCTATTATGGTTGTTTTGCTTTAGGCTAGCATATTCATGTACACATAGGCTATTATCGGTCTTATTTAACCAAGTGCACTGGCTGATTAACTAATAATAATGAATTCATTGCATTTATATAGTTCTTTTCAAGACACCCAAAGCACTTAGTGGGTGTGTATGTGTGGGGGTGGGATATGACACCTCATTCACTACCAGTGTGTCGCACCCACCTGCATGATGCACAGCATTGTTTTGAAATGGACATTGTGACATGATTTTTTTAGCTATCCACACGAAACTCGGTACACTTGTTAAGGGGGATTACCTCTATGTGCATACAAACTCTCAAGGCCGTGACCTTCTGAAGCGAACTTGAGGATTAGCATTTAACTTTTTTGAAATGGGATACTGTGACATCATTTTGTTTTTGAGCAATTGACACCAAATTTGGTACACCTGTTTCCTCTATGTGCATACAAACTTTTAAGGCCTGGAGACCTTCTGAAGTGGACTTGTGATTTATAGAATAATGTTCGCTAATGTAAATAATTGGATTCCTGAATAACTTTAATTATTTTAAAAATAAATATATTTTAATCAGACATGCCCATAGAGCATGTGTACCAGATTTGGTGTGATTTGGAGTTGTGGTTTGTGAGAAGAAGATTTTGCCAAAACTTTCACTACAGAAACATCTATCCACATCTATAACATCTATGGGTCCAAGAGGCAAACATTTTCAGCATGTCAAATGGCTTATACCAAGTTTCAGAAATGTGTGTCGATTGGGGTAGCGGGGCTGAGCGTTTTTGAGCACTTATTATAGCGCCCTCTATGGGCACAGTGGTACCAAACTTTTTGGAGACCTGCTCACCGGGGATACATATGTCCTCAACAAAAACTTTGAGCAATCTGGGGCTGAGCTAGTTCACAGTTGGCATCAAGGTATTCAGTATCTGTGAATAACTTACAAGATGAATATTTAAACTCCTGTATAGAGAAAGAGATGACAGGGAACCAGTAACAGTAAAACAGACAAACTAAACTGTCCTCTTTTTTTGTTGGTAGCTCAGATGCTAACAAACAGCTGCGATGCTATAGTTATGCCAACAAAGCCTTTGTGTTTTTCTTACTAAACCATCTGGGGACAACAGATCCACAAATGGATGCAGCCATCACACTTACCAACACAGGCTGGGGGTTGTGCTCTGAAACCAAGGAGACAGAGACACGTGAAGCTGCCGGGGGTGTTGACGCACACGTTCCCCAATGCCCTACCGCAGCCAGTTTCAAAGGTACACTCGTCCAAGTCTTGAAAGAACAGACACAAACAAGCCACATATAGGTGATGGAGATGTATTGTGTGCCTCGGTGTGTTGTTCACATTCAACACACTCTGGAGTCAGAATATGTGAAGAATGTAACAATTTTATTAACAGCTAGTGTTTGTGTGTGTCTGTTGGCAGCCATGCGTTCTGTCAAATTCACCCTGATTTAGAAACCAATAGCTAATAGCTAGTAACCAACTAGCTAGTTTTCAAATTCAGAGGGAAACGATGATGAAAACAGCAATGTATTCATCTAGAGTAGCGTAGGCTGTTCAGCTCTTAAATGTTGTTCAGCGTCTTTTGTCAGCCATGCATTCTGTTTCAATTTTCTGTGATTTAAAAACTCCAATAGCTGCCAATTGTCAAATTGTGAGGAGAGGACAAAACAATTTCATATGAATTCATGTAGAACAGAGCTGAGGACAGTACACCTTAACCTGTAAAGAGTACATCTTTAGTCTCAGTCTGTGGCGCAACATCCATTAGCAGGTGTGTGATCTCTGCGTGGTGTTGGCTAGTAGTATGTGGTAAGTGGCCAGCAGAGCCATCAAAACACTCCCACACTCACCTACGCACTCCTTTCCATCCATGACATATCCCTGCGGGCAGGAGCAGGAGAAGGAGCCGGGGGAGTTTTTGCATTCTGCCACGCCCTGACACGCCTGGAGGCCGGTCACCGCAGCCAGCGCACACTCGTCTATGTCTTCAATGCACACGCACACACACACACACACACATACAGTAAACCGAATCATACAAACTAACACACACATAGTACAAAAAAAACACACAGACCAATACACTCCCATGAGGAGGACCACTTACCCTGGCATCCCCCGGCAACCATCGCCAGGTACCCACGGTGACAGCTGCACATGTAGGACCCAGGGGTGTTGGTGCAGGTAGCATTTGGTCCGCATGCCCCACCCAACTCAGCCATACACTCATCTACATCTAGTGGGCGGTAACCAGAAACACAATTATAGCACACACATGTGATGCAATATGAAAACTAAACTAGCGATTTAAAAGTTATACGTAACAAGTTAAAAGTCCTGTAGGTAAGATTTAAGAGCTACAATTTGAGTGCAATTTGTTAGAAATACCACAGCCACCCATCAGCTATTGCTGAAATGCTCTGTAAGAATATCTGTTTCAAGTTGACTGCGCCTGACTCTGTATGAGACAATTTATATTAGACAACTCGTGGCTCATTTCTGACCAGGGCATCTCTTCCCTGATTGGTTTGGGGATCTTGCCTGTCAATCACAGGTGCGTGACATACAGGTGCTTACCTACAGCATTTACAGCAGAGACCAATGTTAAGTGTATACTCTCACCTTTACACTCTGCTGCCCCCTGTAGTGCAAAGCCCGCAGTGCAGCTACAGTTGTCCCCATCCCTCACCATGCCAGCAGCGGGACAGCCGCAGCCAGGACCGGCCCCAAGCTGCAGCATCACCTGGTTCCCAGGACATGGTGGTGATGGTGATGGTGATGGTGGTGGTGGTGCAGAAGTGGGCCCTGGTGTAGCTGTGGTACTTGTGAGTTGGGGGGCTGTTTTAGATACGACACCCAGACCCACTACTGAGGCCCTAGTGGGTTTAGGACTGGGTGTTGTTGTGCTCAGATTCCCAATCGCGTTCTCAATCACGTCGCCCTAATAAAACAGACAATAAAGAGAGTAACGAAAAGAGTAGGGAAAAAACAACAACAATGGAGACCAACACATTTGGCCTATAGCCTACACAGGGGCGCCGTATGGGGGGGGGGGGGGGGGGGGGGGAGTTCGGACGATTCCAAGGGCCCAGCATTGACAGGGGCCCCTAAGAGCACACTATTATTGCAATATTATATTCTTTCATAGGGCCCAAAATCTCTAGCAGCGCCCCTGAGCCTACACCTTCAAAGGCATTCTCACGTTGCCTGGTACGGGAAAAAAAACTGTTTCAACGGATAATGTTATTCATGATCAACGATACATTGAAGGCAGATGCAGAATATACAGGCGGGGGGGGGGGGAGGGGGGATAACACGACCCCTGCTGAGTAAAGGAGGACCTCACCTGGTGCACGGTGAGCTCCGGCTCCGGTGGGGGGGGGTCTAGGAGGACTTCATTGGCGCCGTCCCCGGAGCTGGGCAGCGGCTCGGCCCTCGCACCCCGGGCCACCAGCACAAGGGAGACAAGAGTCGGAATAAGGGGTGTCATCATCACCCCGCAGTAATGGGGTTAACTGAGCGGCAATCACAAAATAATGGAAAGAAACACGATGAGGGCAGAAGAAGTAGGGCAGGAGCAGAACCTCACTACTAGGCCTGTTGAGTATGTTGCGTGGATTTGCGAGTAGATATGCACTATAGGGACAGTATGGGGGCTGAGATAACTGAAATGTGTGTGTGTGTGTGTGTGTGTGTGTGTGTGTGTGTGTTTGTTTGTGCGTGTGTGTGTTGCTGAGCAGGGCTCTCTCACACAAAAGAGAGAGAGAGAGAGAGAGAGAGAGAGAGAGAGAGAGAGAGAGAGAGAGAGTGTGTGTGTGTGTGTGTGTGTGTGTGTGTGTGAGAGAGAGAGAGAGAGAGAGAGAGAGAGAGAGAGAGAGAGAGAGAGAGAGAGAGAGAGAGAGAGAGAGAGAGAGAGAGTGTGTGTGATGATGATGATGATGATGACTGCCACATCAGTCACATCGTTCGTGTCTGGACAAGACACACAAGCAGGAGACTGATGAGGGCACCCTGTTATTATAACCCCCCCCCCCACACACACACACACACACACACACACCACCACCACCAACCCCCCCCCCCCCCCCCCCCCCCCCCCCCCCCCCCCCCGGGCTGTCTGCACAGGTCTAAAGAAAAAAAGGCATACTGTGTGTGTGCTTTCATGAAATCCATACGTAGGACAATGTGACACAATCAAGCGTAGGCCTATAAGCAAACTAAACATGTAACACACGTACGAAGCTATTCCGGATCGTTACGCACGGCGTACAGCCTTGCGCTTTGAGGTGCAGCCCTGCTGAAAAGCCTGTAGCGAAATCAGATGTCTTCAAAGTGTTAACATCTTAAATGACCTACACGCAAGCGCAACATGTGTTGTAAACCCTGCGCTAAAAACGAGTGTATGACAAACTAAAAACTCACCGGTGGTAATGGTAATGGTAATTTGACGCGCAGATAAAAACCGTCCCGGTGGAGACCTCGGAGCGCGTAAAGTTAACGAAAAAACGCTCGCCGTCCGTCTCCAGATGCGGGGCTTGTAGACTCATCAACATCAAGCCTATAGAGGGGGGCTGTACTGCGGTGACTCAATATCCTGTTGAGGAATTGTCTACTTCCCATTTCCCTTTAAAAGCCACACTAAAGAGCCTATAGTTTACTAACCCCCCCCCCCCCCCCCCCGCCCCTTAGTTTACCCCCTCCTCATGCGAGGCCGGACTTGCCCTGAACCCGGACAGCGGGGTCATAAATCCGCGGTTATTCGGGGTTGAGGCAGCAGGGTTATGTTCCTCTGGGAAAAAGGAAAAATACAAATAGCCTACAACTCTCTCTAGATAATAGCAAACACACTTGAGTATTGTATTCGCAGAATATGATCATGTATATACTTTGTGTCGCCTTAAAAAATGCAAGTCAGAAAAACGGTGAATGTCTCTCACACAAAAAAGATGAGACCAATTTGGAGCTTATATAACTTTTACTTTTAAGAGGCACTCCAGCTTTAAGTAGATACAGACAAGTGATTGTGTTTTTTAAAATGACACTGCTGTCATATGTATTAGGTCATTGATCTTTGATTTTATAGCAAAGCGAAATAACTTAATTAATTAATTGATTATCACATTACAACAGCACAATTAAGGCAGTGCAAGCAACACAGAAAGAGGCGCTATGAAAAGCCGCAACACAATCCATACATTGACAAAAAAAAAACATGTTGCCATTGGTTCACACATTCAATATAAAGAAGGACTGATCTCTGTAAGGTCATGGACAGTTGAGCAGCGGATGAGCAAAAACAGGAAGAGGTACATCAAGCCTTTATCCACGACCATCGAGTGTCTGTTAGAGGATCTTAGTGGCAGCACTTCACTCCTCTGTGAAGGAACAGTTTGGTGGAGGTGGCGGTGGCGGTGGTGGTGGAGGTGTTTGAACACTAGAAGGGTGTGTCCATCTGGCTGCCCTTGGCCCCAGGTGAGACCACTCCATAGCTGTTCTCCTGCCACTTCCGCCATCGCATCTGCACCTCCTTCTGCACCTGCAGCCAGGACAAGAACGCAGCCGAGGAGCCCCAACATGAGGTTAGAACCACAACATTTTCTTTCATATATCTCTTATGTTGATATTCAGATTCAACTTATTTGCTTTGGTAATAAAATCCAGTGACAGAGTTGTATATATGATTACTCATATTATACTATTATTCTGATGCAACACCTGGAATCCCACTGGAATTCACACAAATTAAATAATGTTTTATTAAAACACAAATACTTGTACATGTCAGATTGTCTGTGCAAAGGACCACATTTTGAAATCCCATCTTGTGCAAATGTAATCATCGACAGTAAGCCATGGTCATATTTGCCTCATGGTTTCATCATTATATATATTTGTGCATGTACTTTACGTTCATGAATGTGTGTACTGACCTCCTGGTTGAGAAAGCAATAGAGAACGGCCACAACAAGACCCTGTTGGAGACATGTTGTTTTCAACTGACATTCAGCAATTTCCTTTTTAAAAACATTGTACTCATAAAGGGAGCTTGGGAGTCTGTCCATGCACTGCAATGCTGCAGAGCGGCATTTAGTTCATGAATCCTTCATTCAGAGACATTACCCAGGAGTAAAGCAACTTTAAAGTTTCAATATAGTTTGATGATGATGATGATGATGATGATGATGATGATGATGATGATGATGATGATGATGATGATGATGATGATGATGATGATGATGATGAGTTTGCTGTATAACCGAGACTGTACATATCTGTCGCTCCTTTTATCTCCATGGCATAAACTGTGCATTTAAAGTGAAATAAACTGTTATTCATGATCCAGGACTCTCTGTCCATAATTACGCACTTTTGTATCAGTGAATCTTCTCAAGTGATTGTAGTTAAATGTTATTTCCCGCAGGAGAGAAAGCAGACAAAAGCATTATACCCTGACAAGCTGGCTACTGGCATGTGGCCCACGATGGGTTTTATTATCTGTCAGTGGAGTTTTTTTCCTCTGCCTGTCTTACACACATAGGCACACACGAGTACGTACACACACACGCACACACACACAAAACCGCTGTGCATATCCTAAGATAGCCTTGCATGGTAAACACACATTATTGTGCACTCAGGCCCACAGACAGGACTGTCACCGCCATATGAATAATCAATGTGAGACTGATTTAATTAAACATCATTTAAACACCTACTTTAGGCTGCTCACCTGCTTTCGTGCTGTAGCACTTGGTCTGTTGTTGCTTTGTTGTTGCTTTAATAGTGGAATACTTTTGTTTCAGCATTACAGGTATGTTGCGTTGGCCCAATGTATTTAAAATGTTGCCTCTAAAGAGGCTTTACTGGTATCTATAACATATAGATATGCTAGGCTTATAAACTGTTAATATCACATTGAGAGATATGCATGATGCTGCTGTTAAACTGGCTGACAACAACACACACTGTTTCAATTCCATCAGTGTGTGCAAATTTGTCGTTTCAGATGGTATAAAAAGAGATGTGTGTACTGTGTACCTGGAACGAGCCCACACAGAGCTCAATACACAGACGCAGGTTAACGTTGAAGTAGTCAGGCAGAAAATTAAAGACCATGTAGTGGGATCCAAAGAGAGGAATCAGCAGCAGGGTTGATTTAGTCAAGCGCCTGGTGGAAAGAATAACATGCAAAAAAATAAATCATGTCAGTAATATGAATCTTATTTTTTTTAAAGGCCCATTAAAATCATTATGATTATGATTAGTAGTGGTATCTTTGTTATCATCATTATTATGGAAAAGTTTAGGTCAAATCAATGTGATAGACAACAGACCATTCCATACTCAATGTAAAATACTTGAAGAGACTCAGTAAGTATTTATTTGGCCAGGCTCATATCTCTATACATACATGTAGTGCTGAGGGCTTGGTCTCTCTACCTGTACTGAGATGAGTTGTTGAATTGGATGAGGCGTGGGTTTAGCTTCTGCATCAGTATTCTAATGATGTTCAGAAAGAGCATGAAATTGACCTGGAAAAACAAAACAAACAACAAACCATGCAGGGTAATAACAGACTGTCCTCCAACTCATACGCTCACTGTTGTCGTTTTGCATGCACCCGAATTTACGACTCATTGTTACGTTTAGCATAACCTCCGTCCCTAAAAGGCTGACTCCACTTTTCGTTGTACGACCGTTAATATGTCACTTTATTAAGTTTTAAAAACATTTCAGGCGAGAAAGTACGTAGTCAATTTGTCCAAATATAGCCTATTTTAAAATTTGCTTCCGACGTTGCTATACAACTGTCATGCTAGCAACGGTACAAAGTAAAATCATTTCCGGCTGTTTACAAAATAAAAGCGTAGAGACAGTGGCAATGCTTTTGTTTTGAAGACAGGATATGAAAACCTCTACTTCTAGCTAACTTTACCCTAACCCTAAACCTAACCCTAACCCTAACCCCTAACCCCTAACTCTAACCCTAACCCTAACCCCTAACCCCTAACTCTAACCCTAACCCTAACCCTAACCCCTAACTCTAACCCTAACCCTAACCCCTAACTCTAACCCTAACCCTAACCCTAACCCTTAATATCACCCACAATGCTCATCGGCGAAAAACCCTAACCCTAACCCTTAATATCACCCACAATGCTCATCGGCGAAAAGTATCTGTATCCCCATGTCACGGACAGGGGGCGCTGGGGGCGCTCTTTGAAAAAAACGCTCCAGTGGGTCGTATTCTAGTGCATGAACAAACGACAACATTGAGCCTATGAGTTGGAGGACTTGTTGCTAAATGGTAGACATGTTAGGATGTAGAGCATGCAGGCCTGTTTAAAGGACAATACCGGTCTGGGTGATCAAACCATCGTAACCGTCTCTCCTGGCTTCACTAAAACATCTGTTAACCCTTTCGTCTTTTGGAATCAATGTGCAAAATAACAGTGAATCACCCCATACAAGTATTTTTACAAGACAAATTATATTAGTAACGGATGTTTTAGTGAGGCCAGGGGAAACAATTACGATGTTTGGATCACCAAGACCGGTATTGACATTTCAGTCCCAAACTTTCTAGGCAGCCAAGTGTGCATTTTGTTGCAATTGTGGCCAAAAATCAAGTGAATTCTAACACTCGACATATAATGAATTTTCTTTTAACAGAGACTATTGACCAGCGCTTTTACCCCAATGGAGACCACAATTGGACCTTTGATGATCCACCAATAAGAAGAGTTTTCATTGATGTCCCAGCATCTGTATGGGCATATAAGAATCTACATGAATCGACCTTACAGAAAACCAGACGCACAAGTTATGGATTCAATGCTGGGTGTGCTATGGACGATATACAACTAATTAAAAGGTTATGGCTGTTATACTCCTGTTTCTACAGATTTATAGTCACCTGTGATGGTATAACATTTACACAGAATTATGTCTCAATAATACCAAATGAGGACCTAGTGCATATCTTGTCGCATATGTTTGTTAAAACATTGGATCTCTGATTATTACCATGATTATCACCCCTGCTGGTTTCTTTTAATCACGGCAATCAAGAAATTAAAACATATTCCACTCAATTAATGAATTCACTGAACTACCTCATCTCACGGATCTCATGGATATAAATATTATAATAACATGTAATCAACTCAATTACTAAATAATTTAAAGAAAATATAGTGAATAATACTAACTCGGTATCCTCGAAGTATACCCTTGACATGATCCACAGCACTATGAAGAGCACTGGGACACCTGTTGGAGGCAGATGACAAGTCACGTGTCCATATGGTGAAGAACATTGTGATCAATACAGACTAAATCAGCATTTAAATGGCAAAGGGTAAAGGGTCTCAATCGATTCCAATTTGCAGCACTTATTAGTATTCTCCGGATGGTAAAATAACAGCAGAATTCACCATGGTGGATCCAAGGTGGATTCACCATCTATCCATGTAACACCTCGCAAACTGTACACTGCACTGGTGAAACATAGTGGGTCCACCTTGGATCCACGTAAAGAGATACTGCATGTGGAGTCGTGTGTGAAACATTGCATGTGTGTGGATTGTGTGTCTGGCTGGATGGCTGGTTTAAGCAGCCTCACCAGGCCCGAGTCTGGGGCTGGGCTGATTCTGGGGCTGGGTGAGACTGCACACCTTTGGTGTATCAGTAACCAAGGCACACAGGATAAACCAGGCATCACCACACACACTCAAGGGAGAGCTCTGTCATGGCAGCATATAACATCTGCTCGGCTTGTACAATCTTGCCATCTCCAATAAATTGATTTATACTCAAATATCTACCTATGTCCTGTGTCAGAGGAGCCCAGAAAAGCTACTCATGTTGCGTGTGGCAGAGGTCTATTGCCACAGTGTGTTTTACCCTAGGCCTACTTGTGATGTCCTGTTGCTAATGACATCATTGAATGCTTAGGTGTGTTTATGCAAATCAAATAAAAGTTAAGTGGTCAACATTTTTCTCCCAGTAATTTAAAGCTACCCCAATTTCCCTTCCCATCAAAAAAAAATCAGCTGGCACATTTTTGGTTAAACACAAATTAAAATCGTGTTCATCAAAGTGTGGTATGCTGCCACAGGGAGAAAGCTAACTCTAAAGCTAAACTCAATTTGTTTGTTAATTACTGTTCATTACAGCCCAGCCAAGAGAGTTGGTGGGCCATATCAGCATAATAACCTGAGGATGGTGGCAGGCGTCTTGTTTGTCTAGCCCCAGTTCTCAGAAAACTGCAGTGGAAATCATTAGAAGTAGTGAGCTGCAATGCAATGCAAGAATCCACTGCAAACCAGGACAAGTGCAGGACTGTGTGTTTTGTATAAATAATTTGTCCATTCAAAAGTTCCAGACTTTTGTTTTGAGGTGAAAAATAAAGCATATACCAAATGTCTCATTTCAAACTAAGACTAGCATACATATAATATTGGAGCAATATTAATAATATAATAATATTGGAGCACCCGACCACAACCAACTTTCCACACGAAAACAACTAAATGGACAGCAGAGTACCTGTGGGACCCTGAGCATTTAAATGGACACACACTGGCTGCATTTCCAAACTTTTTCCTACATCCTCAGCTCTACTTATTGCTTGTAATAAGCAGTAGGAAGAGCTGAGCTGCATCACCCCCAATAAAAGGACTTTGACTAAGGATTATCTAGGCCAATCATGACCCTACGACTTACTTTATGGATGTATTGTCTAATGACATAGTCCAAAAAATGATCTAGCTAACAGTGGCTGTAGTTAGCTGGAATAGGAACAGGAGCTTCAATTGTGATTGAGGAGAACATCTCGACATTTAGAAAGCAACGGTGAGCAGAATGGACTATGGCGAGTATTGGAATGCAGCCTGAGTGCTAACTTGGGCATGGTAAGGGTCTCACCCCAGCCCAGTAGGCCGAAGCCCCAGAGACAGCGGCGGCTGTGGTAAAAGGAGGAGAGCAGCAGGGAGTTTAGGTACAGAGCCTCCACCAGGAGCCAGAAGAAGTTGGTCATAGCACAGTAGTGACAGAACACCATAGCGGCCTTACAGTAGAACTGGACAGCCAGGGAGAAGAGAGAGAGAAGAAAAAGAAAGAAAAAACAGGGAAAGGAAAAGGGGTTAGGGCAGGATAGTCCAGTTGTGTTTGACTCCCAGCCGGAAAGTTCTGGGTTAAAAACCAAATGACTGTCGGCATCCCTGAGCAAGATGCCTTGAATTTCTACCTGCTCCCTCATGACTAAATGTATCTAAGTCACTTTGGTCTTCTAAATTAGTACATAGTAGAGGGTAGAACAAAATAACACATTTCGAAATCCCATCTTCCATCCATCCATCCATTTTCTTCCTGCTTATCCGGGGTCGGGTCGCGGGGGCAGCAGCCTAAGCAGGGAAGCCCAGACTTCCCTTTCCCCAGCTACTTCCCATCTTGTGCAAATGAAATCATCAACGACCAACAAAGTCATGGTCATATTTGCCTCATGGTTTCATCGTTATATACATTTGTGCATGTGCTTTACGTTTATGAATGCGTATACTGACCTCCTGGGTGAGAAAGCAATAGAGAACGGCCACAACAAAGAAGATACAGGTACAGATATAAATACAGTGAATTTCTTCAGGGGAAACATATCAATGCGAGAAATGAAGCATTGTGACTGGCTTACATTGGAGAGGGTGCAGTGGTCAGTGTCTTCACTGGAAAACAGAGTGGCGTCCTTAATGAACACTGCCACCGCCTTCAAGATGAAGGTACTGAAGAGCTGGATGTGAATGTAATTCCTGGCACAATGCAACCTCCTGTACAAAACCCAGGAAACACAGAAATAATATATATATATATATATATATATATATATATATATATATATATATATATATATATATATATCATGCAATTTTTTTAAAGGGCAGTAACTGTTGGATTGTTGGCATGGAGTTATGCATAATAATAATAATAATAATAATAATAATAATAATTTTGATTACACATATATTTTTGGTGTTATAAGATAAGATAGGATATAGGATAAGATAGGAAAAAATAAGATACGATAGGATATGGCAAGATAAAATATAAGTTAAATTCACTTTATAAATCCCAATATGGGAATATATTAGATACATTGTACACAAATATGATCTAATATTCTGGGCCAATACACGCACCTGAAGAGGAGCAGGATTAGCAATGCAATAGAAAGAGATGCCAGAGACGTCCCGTAGCCGATACTGTAGATGAGTTTCACCATGGTGAAGTACGACTGCTCGGTCTTAAACCCAAACAGAGAAACGTTTATCCCAGATCTCAAGAAAATCTGATGTGGCAGTCAGAAAAAGCTAAGAAAATGAGTGGGAATCTAGATTGGGATGCTAACTGCCTTTATAGTCAGCACACATAATGTAACAGTCAACAGTTAAGACACATTCAAAAAAGTAATGCGTCCCATTTATTCCAGAGTTAGAAAAGTTTGATTTCACTTTCAAATGTCAGTGCGGAACAGCACTGTTGCATATCAAATAAATGATTTTCATTCAGCACTGCGAACACATAGTTATTATTCCCAGTGCAAACATACCAGACCCAGACACATTGAGGCTAGATAAGATGTTTAATTACACGATTCCGATTTTAAATCAAAGATTGATTGAAATTAGCTTTCGACATTGATTATCGAAATCAAAAGCAGCATTGATGATTATAAAAAAAAGTTTTTGTGGGGTGTCCCTGTCATCTAGTGACTCTTCTTTTTGATTAAATGTTTGTTGTTCCTAATTTGGTGAAATACATTTTTGTTATATTTTAAATAAATTATTAAAATGTTATCATATTGCCTTGGTGTGGTACATTCTTAATGAAATATGCTGGTTATATCACACATACCATACCAGTAGAAAATGTAAATGACAGTTGGGGCATAAAACCACTGATCTGTTGAACCAACAGATTTACCAATCAAGACGTGGTAAGTCTAACAATGGCATAGCTGTCAGTGCTGAAAAAAAATAATTATATATATATATATATATATATATATATATATATATATATATATATATAATATATATGACACCTCTATTAATTACCCATTCAAAAATGACGCCTATAGGTTCACACGCCTCTGTGAACTTCACAACATGTGTTCTGTGTTCACTCATCGAAAAACAGTCTTTACCACGTTTCTCCACTTTCTTGCCCAACAGGAACCTCTCATGTCCCTGGCTGCTCTCCTGTGATTGATCCCTGGCCGTTGAATCAGAGGATGAACAGATGGGATCTCCATCAGCGCTACATTTATCTGGCCTATCTGCTGCTGTTACCCACGTTAATGTCTCCATGGTCCTCTTGGCTCCTCCAAACACACACACACACACACACACACACGCGCAAACACACAAGCACGCACATGGACACAGACACACACAAGCAGTCGGTACCTCAGCAATGTTGTCGTCCATAGTGCAGGCGATGTGGTACAGAGGGAAGGGGCTGGACCAGCCCTGTTCTGTACAGTTCCGGCTCACAGACCCTAAGAAGAGGGATTGTCAATATTATGTGTCACTATCTAAACAGGGAAGTTTTCTATTGTCTAATACACAAATATATAGAAATGTTGACAGCAGGACATTTGATTTCGCATTCAATTACATTCCACTGTAATCTTTATTTCCAATCTATTTTTTCTGTATTAGGATATATTTCCCTGTTCACAGTCTCTCATGTTAAACTGCTGGATGGGCATTGTAATTCAGATAATTAGCTAGACTTAAATGTAGCTAAGAGTGTAACACAATTACATTTTGCACGTAGTTTGTGTTTTTCACCCTGACATTTCACTAATGGATGCATTGATATCACGCTCAACTGACGCCTGTTCCACACACCTGTATTGTTGCCAAACAGGGAGAAGACAGCCGGACAGGCTTTGTGAATTGTCTCCCCTTCCCCAGCATTGGGCCAACAGAGGACTGCATCCCAAAATGTCTGACAGCCTTGAGATAGGACATAGGATATATGTTTTATATAGGATATTGCTATAGTGGATGTAAGAGGGAGTAGAAAGTTGATGTAGGATAGGCTAGATAGTCGAAAGAAGATGGCGTAGATAGTGGCTATAGGAAAGAGGTAGATAGTAGTTATAAAAGGGGTAGATAGTGGATATAAGATAGGGGGTAGTGGACATAGTAATATAGCATAGATTATATAATTGATAATTGATCATTGATAATTGATATATATATATATATATATATATATATACATACATATATATATATGGGGTAGTAGTTGATATAGGATATGTTACAGTTGATATGGGATAGGGGTAGATGGTGGATATAGGAAAGGGAATAAGGGATAGATATAGGATGGGATATATAGTAGAGGCTATACAGTAGTATACATATATAGTATAAAGATAAAGCATATGTAGACATGGACAATACCCTGTAGACTGTGGTTGGCCTGCTCTGCAATGTACTGAAGACATCGATGCTCCTCCCTCTCCATCTGAAAAATGTACTCACATTCTGGATGTAGGCTTGACTCAGCCTGGTGGGAGGGAGGGAGGGAGGGAGGGAGGGAGGGAGGGAGGGAGGGAGGGAGGAGGATGAAAGAAAGAAAGAAAGAAAGAAAGAAAGAAAGAAAGAAAGAAAGAAAGAAAGAAAGAAAGAAAGAAAGAAAGAAAGAAAGAAAGAAAGAAAGAAAGAAAGAAGAAGAAGAAGAAGAAGAAGAAGAAGAAGAAGAAGAAGAAGAAGAAGAAGAAGAAGAAGAAGAAGAAGAAGAAGAAGAAGAAGAAGAAGAACGAACAAACGAAAGAAAGAAAAAACAAAAGAATGAAAAGGAGACAGAACAAAAGTGCCAGTATAAGATCAAGGACATCGTCAGAATGAAATAAAATACAGTTCTTCAGAATAAATATGTTTCAGTTCTGTGGAGTTGGCTACCATCTGTCTATGTAAGCAGGACACAGAGGGCCTGTCAAGATGTCTGTTTCCTGTTCAAACACAAGGCAGTGGAGTCCAATAAGCAAGGGCGTCAGTTTGGTTTTAGAAGTGGTGGAGACGGGGGGTGTGCGATTGTCGACGGAGGGTGGGGGGCGGGGGGGGGGCGCGATTGTCAACGGGGGGGGGGGGGGGGGGGGGGGGGTGGAGGATGTGCGCGCCTATCGCATGATTTAGACTTGACGGTTTCGGAGTATGTGGGGATTTTTTCGGTTGCAATTCAATTGGTTTGCACATTTTTAAAAGTGGTGGGGACAAAATTCAAATTATAAATAGTGGTGGGGACATGTCCCCCCCGTCCCCCCCGTAATCTACGCCTATGCCAATAAGCATACTGGAGGCATGAATATGCTCCATTAGGTCTATATAGCTGCATGCTGAAGGGCAGTGACCCACTCTACTTGTTACCTTTAATGGTGAAGCGTGAGTCTTGCTATAGCTGTGTTGTTATTCCTATATATCCATGGGCTTATGAGCTCATATTCCAGCCCTACTGCAGTGCCTTTCAATCCCTGCTATCAAATAACTAGGTGACACTTTGACATTTGCCTCTCAGAAAAAGAAAGAATCAGAACATTATATATGGAAAGAGAAACCACAGGGGAAACCATGCAGAGTTCATCAGAAAACATACATTGGACATGCCCAGAACTGTGACTGCGATTGAGTGACCTTCGAGGTGATATTGTATATCCTGTTTTGTTTCAAAAGAGCCTATATATGAATTTGTGGACCTGCTTGTGCATAAGGAATGATAATAGACAGCAGGTTTAGTAACAGGGAGGAGACAACAAACCACTGGCATGGATGGAACGTCAGATAACCTCAATGTACGCTGTGCATGTTGTATGAGGTTGTGTGTGTGTTTGTGTATTTATGTATGTGGTTATGTACATATGTATGTATGTGTGTGTGTGTGTGTGTGTGTGTGTGTGTGTGTGTGTGTGTGTGTGTGTGTGTGTGTGCATGTGTGTGTGTGTGTGTGTGTGTGTGTGTGGTTCACTATAAACAGAGACACCTCTTCATTTGTGAATTATTTAATTTGAAACCTACTCTATGCGACGCACTTGAGATTACGAAAGGCTTATCGGCTTAGCTGTTCATAAAGTAAGTATTTTCACTTGTCTTAATTATTCAAGCGGTAACTTTAAACCCCGTCATTGACAAGGAACATGGAGATGGGGCAATAAAACAAGGCCCTATTTCATTTGCTTGTTGCTTTTCCTTTGTATTTAAAAATGGGCACATTGCAGTGGTGCAGCTGCATCTCTCGCATTTTAAACAGAAATAATCGCAGCTATGCAACACTAAAGCACCAGCACATTTGCATTTAAACCCCCTGAGTCCACCATCCACTCTGGTGATGGATTTTGTTCATTAAAGAGTTATTCAATTTGTTTTCCACCGAAAAAGATGTAATTTCAAAACTATGTGTTATTAACTTAATGGCCTTTTGAATTCAATAACATTAGAGTTTAGTATTTTTTATTCAGCCTGGCACTCATTAGATGAATGGGTAACACTTTATAATGAGTACACACTATTAAGCATTAGTTAAGCATTAATAAATACTGAATTCATCATTTATAATGCATTTTTCAGACATGAATACACATTAGTATGTAGTTTATAAACACAGTTAAAAATGTTTTATTCATCATTGATAAGCAAAGCACATTAGTTATGGATTAGTAAATATTGAATTCATCATTTATAAAGCATGTTTCTGCCGTAAATACTCATTACTATGTGGTTTATAATCACAGTTATAAACGTTTTACTCTTCATTAATAAGCTAATCTATAACGTGCTAATGATTGCATTTTATATATGATGGATTCAGCATTTATAAATCAAGTATTACATCACTAACTAACCAGTTATTTAGGATTTGTCAGTGGTTTGTAATATCATTTACAAATGTATGTAAATGATGAACAAACTATTTAGATGTACATTTCTGCATGCACTTGCACATCCGCTATTCAGACATGTATTAATAATTAGTGACTGTGTTAGCAGATGTTCCATAAAAAACTCACAAATTCATTTTCTAATGATGGCCTATAAACAGTTATTAATGCAGGAATTCATGAATTGAGGCATTTACGAAGCACTTACTACTCATTAACAAAGTATTTTGTGTGAGCTCTTCTAAAGTGAGCACTATCTATGGCTTATTTGTTTACCCTTGTTCGCCTTTATAAAATATGTTGGGAAGTTGCAATAAATGTCAATGTTCTATATCACTTTGTGTTGTGTCTCTCCTTCGTCTGTTAAGATAACTGAACTTTGTGAGTCTTGAGGCATTGCCAGCCTTTAAATCTCATTTGTAAATGCTTAATAAGCCATAGTTAGATTGTTCATCATTTACATACATTTGTAAATGATATTACAAACCACTGACAAATCCTAAATAACTGGTTAGTTAGTGATGTAATACTTGATTTATAAATGCTGAATCCATCATACATAAAATATGAAAATGCAATCATTAGCACGTTATAGATGAGCTTATTAATGAAGAGTAAAATGTTTATAACTGTGATTATAAACCACATAGTAATGAGTATTTACGGCAGAAACATGCTTTATAAATGATGAATTCAATATTTACTAATCCATAACTAATGTGCTTATCAATGATGAATAAAACATTTTTAACTGTGTTTATAAACTACATACTAATGTGTATTCATGTCTGAAAAATGCATTATAAATGATGAATTCAGTATTTATTAATGCTTAACTAATGCTTAATAGTGTGTACTCATTATAAAGTGTTACCGATGAATGGAACCCAAGTACGCGTGAACAAGTCTGCAATGTTTCAATTAAAAAGAGCTTTGAGTGGGTTTTTGTTCATCTTTTGTTGTTGATTTTGAGGAATAAAGCAACAGCAGCACCCAAACAAAACACCTGGAGCATTTCATCGAAATCACCAACAGCAATTTGCATAATATGATTCTTATGATAGTGCCATGCATGAATCACAGAAACGATAACTGTAAGATTATGTTGGGTTTTTGTTATGATAGCCAATGTGTTGGAAGATGAGCTAGAAAAGAAAGCTACACTGAATTTCAATAAATTTGACCAAACACTAAGCATACTAACTCCACATAACTAGGGCCGTGTTCCGATATCTGTGAGTACACTAACTTCCATGAGTACACTTAAACATAGTACACTATCCGCACTCAATAGGTACGCAGAGCTTCAGATGTTAGTGCTGTTCCAAATGCAGTACTCTGTGGTGCACTTAACGGAAATGACATCAGCTGCGTGGCCGCGTCACCCGCCAAACACGTGAATTCATTAGACGTTCTCTGAGCGCGGCTCTGCCTCTTCCGCTACGTAGCTAAGATGGCTGCCGCGGAGTACGCAAAGTGTACCCCGTAGCACACTCAGCATTTTGGCCGTTTTGAGTACACATACGGGTCCTTTCAAGTAGCCTACACTTCTTTTCGCCGCGATCATAATCGGAACACCCTACGTACTCAAACTAAGTATACTAAGTACGGGTAGTACGGCTATCGGAACACGGCCTAGGATTCCTATAGTGCTAGAAACTATTTGCTCAATTTGGTTATTGATGATAGCATGGATAAAGAATCATATGAAGTATTTTAAATTTTGTCTAATATCCAAAGTCTACCTGTAGGCATATTTGAGCAAGATGCCTGACCCCTATTCCCTGTAAATTGCTTTGGATTAAAGCATCTGCTAAATGTGACTGTGAGTTGAAGGTAAAACAGACAACACGATCCAAGCCAATATCGGCTGTTCCAAATGTAATACTGCTAAACTAATGGATTATATATTATGATGATTATAACACACACACATATGTCACCATTCAGTACACATGCTGTCTGTCACACGTGGTGCTGTCTAACTCAACTGGTAGAGCATAGCGTTAACACTGCCAGGGGTAAGGGGTTCGATTCCCACCGGGGCCAACCATGCATGCATGCTCTCACGGTATTGTGGTGCTTTGGATAAAGGTGTCTGTCCACCAAATGCAATATATATTATAGTATGAGTATTACATCAGCTCTGGAGGAGTATGTACCCTAGGACTCGACATGGTCATCTAAAGTGAGCGAGTGAGCTGTGTGTATATTTGCTTTCCAGTAGCCTATAGTGTTGACCTGGTGTCCAGTTCTTGTTTGGTGGAGCCATTGTACTTTTTTTTAAACCAAAGATTTAAAAAAATGTTATTTAGTTGAGAGGGACAGTGGGGGCAGTAGTGACAGGCAGGAGGCCAGTGAATTTTAATATAACAGGGGGACTGAATTAGAGGTACGGTGGTGGGAGTGAGGAGAAGGCAAAATCCATCTGGGGGAAAATGAGCCCTGAAACATGCTTAAATGGCCACTCTGCGCTGGCAGGTTAGCTAGCAGGATGCAGTAAAAAAAAGAAAAAAAGAAAACGGTCCTCTGAACAAGAGCCGGAGCCCATTAATGGCTAACTACCCCCAAAAAGGGGCCAATCAGATTGAGTTCACTTTGCAGATGTTAGATCCATTTTCAAAAAGGGAACGAGGTCCTCTTTCTGTGCTGTTGCCAAGGTAATGAGCCAGAGACACGTAGGAAATCATGTGTGTGTGTGAACAATCACAATATATGACACGGAACACACAAGATAACACATTAGCAATCTCGTATGTATGCATACAAACGTGATTATAACCAAGCTCATTCTCATCAGTCTGGTAAAAAACAGTGTTTTTGAAAATACATTGCACTAGCCAGGTAACATTAGTACCAGTTCTCATCAAGCCAACAGAAGATGGACAAACAAGTCGCATATTTCAGTTGTCAAAAACCCAGGTGGTTGTTGGGTTCAAATCTATCCTGATGAAGACAAATAGTTTCAGTTTCAGTTTACCCTAAGAGGGTAACTGAAACTGATCTGACTGTTATCAGCATATCGAATGGGGCGTTATCATCACACATCTGTCCTGTGATAGTTTTTCCCTTAATATGCGTTTTGATAACATTTCTAGCGAGAAATGTGCATTTTATTTTCATAATCTTCGCTCAGTGAATGTATATGATCTTTAGGTTGTTAGTTATTACAAAGACTCGTTCAGGTCTCCCAACGTTTTCTATCGTCGCTATGGTGGTTGCTATGGACACCCGGAAGTATTCTTTTAATTATATCTTTAACATTTCTCAACACAAAAACATGAAATGTAGTTTAATGTTGGGTGCAAATACGCGCACCCCCATTCAGGTATTTTTTATAGGTCAAAACAGGGGACAACATTTAAACCCAAGCATTTTAAATGGGGGCTACTGATTGGCTGAGATTGTTGGTGCAGAGCAGAGCCTTTGAGAGAGAGAGTTGCGTCATTGGAGGGTCAAAGCGCTAAACGGTCACGTGATTCATGTAGCGTCAGATAGTTCCAAGCAGGACATTTGTATGAGTGGAAATTGTGAATCACTTTGCTGATTTACACAAAACAGCGACTTTTGGTAATTAGTAAACGATATGCAAATTGATTTAGAGTATTGCAAACCTACCTGCTGGATGTCTGTAGCATAGGCGTCAGTTACGCTGGGGACGCTGGGGACGAGTACCCACCAGTTTTCGTCAAGATTCATTTTGTCCCCACCACTTTTAAAAATGTGCAAACCAATTGCGACCAAAAAAATCCCCACATACTCAACCGAAACCGTCAAGTCTAAATCATGCAATAGGCGCGCACGATGACATGACATCTCCCCCCCCCCTCACCACCGAGACTTCACACCCTTATTACAAGGCCCGACTGGGACCCCCACACTGAATATTGGCGCTCTGTGACCATGGGGGGGGGGGGGGGGCGATCCTCGCCCCGTTATTACGTGGCGTACTTTCGATCCAAAGGCAATGGGAGGCCCCCAGCATGGCCCGCTTTTGGCTGAGAGACTTTAGATTTTCACCTACTGATCCCAAGGCACCCCCTGGTTGACTGGTCCAGAGGTCTCTTTCATACAAATTTATATGAATTTATAGCAACAACATTTATCTCCAATGCGTTTTAATGGAGCATTTGATGGTGCTGGGAGGAATTCGGGGAGGCTATGGAGAAGGACTTTCGGTTAGCCTCAAGGAAGTTCTGGAAAACTGTTCGGCGACTCAGAAAGGGAAAGCAGGGCTTGGCTCAGGCTGTGTTCAGCCGGGGAGGAGAACTGCTGACCTGGACTGAGGATATTGTCGGGCGGTGGAAAGAGCATTTTGAGGAACTCCTGAACGCGACCAATACGTCCTCAGTGGAAGAGGCAGAGTCTGAAGACTCGGGGGAAGTCTCGTCCATACGCCCCTGGCAGAGGTTTCTGAGGCAGTCAAAAAGCTCCTCAGTAGCAAGGCGCCGGGTGTGGATGAGATTTGCCCTGAGATGCTGAAGGCTTTGGACATTGTTGGGCTGTCTTGGCTGACACGCCTCTTCAGTGTCACGTGGATGTTGGGTACAGTACCTGTGGAGTGGCAGACCGGGGTGGTGGTTCCCATTTTCAAAAAGGGGAACCGGAGGGTGTGCTCCAGGGTGCTGGAAAGGAGGCTCCGGCCGATTGTCGAACCTCAGATTCAGGAGGAGCAATGCAGATTCCGTCCTGGACATGGAACAGTGGACCAGCTCTTTACCTTTGCAGGGATGCAGGGGGGGCCTGGTCTACATGTATTTTGTGGACCTGGAGAAGGCTTTCGACGATGTCCCTCAAGGGATCCTGTGGAGGGTACTGAGGGAGTATGGGGTATCGGGGCCATTGGTATGAGCCATCCGGGCCTTGTACAACCAAAGTGAGAGCTGTGTTCGTATTCTCGGCACAAAGTCAAACACGTTCTCAGTGGGTGTTGGACTCCGCCAAGGTTGCCCCTTGTCCCCGATTCTGTTCGTGATATTCATAGACAGGATCTCAAGGTGCAGCTGAGGTGAGGAGAGTGTTCGGTTTGGGAACCTCAGAATTGCATCTCTGCTTTTTGCAGATGATGTGGTTTTGTTGGCTTCATCAGACCGTGACCTCCAGCACACACTGGGGCAGTTTGCAGCCAAGTGTGAAGCAATTGGGATGAGAGTCAGCACCTCCAAGTCTGAGGTCATGGTTCTCTGCCAGAAAACGGTGGATTTCTCCCTCCGGGATGGGAGCAAGTTGCTGCCCTAAGTGAAGGAGTTCAAGTATCTCGGGATCTTGTTTATGAGTGAGGGGAAAATGGAGCGTGAGATGGACAGACGGATTGGTGCGGCATCAGCAGTGATGCGGGCATTGTACTGGACCGTTGTGGTGAAGAGGGAGCTGAGCCAGAAGGCAAAGCTCTCAATTTACCAGTCTATCTACATCCAAACCCTCACCTATGGTCATGAGTTTTGGGTAGTGACTGAAAGAACGAGATTGTGAATACAAACGGCCGAAATGAGTTTCCTCCGTAGGGTGGCTGGGCTCAGCCTTAGAGATAGGATGAGGAGCTTGGATATCTGGAGGGAGCTCAGAGTAGAGCCGCTGCTCCTTTGCGTTGAAAGGAGCCAGTTGAGGTGGTTCGGGCATCTGATCAGGATGCCTCCTGGGTGCCTCCCCTTGGAGGTTTTCTGGACACGTCCAACTCGTAGGAGACCACGAGGTAGACCCAGAACTTGCTCGAGGGATTACATATCCCAGCTGGCCTGGGAACACCTCGGGGTCCCCCAGGAGGAACTGGAAAATGTTGCTGAGGAGAAGGGGGCCTGGAGCTCCTTGCTCAGCCTGCTGCCACCGCGACCCAGCCCTGGATAAGCGGAAGAAAATGGATGGATGGATGGATGTATGCGGTCTCAGTAGTAGAAAGTCCTTCTTGCACCATGGTTTGTCTTTCTTGTTCTTCTCGCTCATCATCGTCGCCCAAATTACCATATTCATTTTGGATATGTTGCCCAAATTACCATATTCATTTTGGATATGTTGCCCAAATTACCATATTCATTTTGGATATGTACATACGCAATTGAAGATATCACAATGACATTTTGACTAGTGGAAAACCTTTTTCTGATATCTAAAATTCAATTCTGACTAGTTATAAGAGGAAATGTAGATATCTCAAATATAATTGTTACAAGAATGAATATAATTTTCACTTTTTTTTACACTTTTTTTTTACAATTGTATTTCAGATATCTGAAATGCAATTATAGATATCTGAAATGCAATTCCAGATATCTGTAACGACATTCCTACAATTCCAAGCCGATATATCAATAATTTAATTTTGACTAGTCAGAATTTAATTTTAGATATCTACAATTCAATTTATGATATCTGTAATGTAATAACAATTGTAGATATCTACAATGAACATTGCCACTAGTAAGAATTGAATTGTTGATATCAACAATTGACATTTACACTAGTGAGAATCAATAAGTAACTTTTTGACTACTGAGCAATTAATTGTAGATATCATTAATTAGAATTGCTACTAGTCAAAGTTAAATTATGGATATGTTGGCTTGGAATTCTAACTAGTCAAAAAGTAATTGTTGATATGTACAATTGATAATATGGCTACTGAAGGTATGGTTATATGTTAGACCTATCAGATGACCAATGAATTGGGTCACACTAACCTCGGGGCCTTTCTGCTGAAGTAAGACAGAAGCATGAGATAAGCAGAAGCGTGTAATCATAGGAGCGAAACTCCACATGATCAGAATGAGTACATTGTTGGTGACGTGCAGAGTACATGGTGATAATCATATGATAGTAAAGAACAGGCAGGCTTGTCTTTGAACATGTAAAGAACAATGGGAGTCAGATAAGACGAGGATGACATGGGGAAACGTAGACAGCCAGCCTTTTTGTGATGACGCATTGTTTGTGTATATAACAGCCTGAGATAGAGATATGTGTGCTCAGACTTCGCGAACTGACACACACATACTTTGTTGTTCGGTCAGGGAAATGTAGTCGGACCCAGATATATCTGTAAAAACTCTGCACATTATACTGGTGTTAACAATAAAACTGATTATTTCTTAAAGATAAACCACTTCTTCTATCGCTTCATTAACGAACACGCGTGAGTAGGGGTTTCATTTTTTTCCATCATCATCGCTTTGAAACCGCCTCTCACAACACTACTGATTAAATGTTCAAACGGCTTGCCATATGGTAAGACAGATAGAGCTAGAGAGCGAGAGATGATTGGACAACATGTGTACTTAGTTCAGCATGGCTCTTATCAGGGGGATTCAAATGAAGCGATCGATAGTGATTTGTGGGGCTCTCACTGTCCTCTCTCTCTTTGCTCCATGAGGTGTTGGTCATCAAGCCAACCGTTGTCATGCATAGGCCTATAAACCAACCTCAAATTACATGTGCATCAATCTTACTTACTTTAAAAAAGTAAGTATCATCAGTATTTCATTGTAACCTGTGACTGGGGAAAAACAAACTTGGTATATAACAGCTAAGACTGTAAAGGTACTTATATATAGTTACCATTGTATATAAGCATGAATAGTGTGTTGATGCTTCAGAATTATTTAATATGTCTGATTCAATTTTACATTTGTGTCCATGTGGTCCTTTCGTCACTGATAGGCCTATACAAATGTCAGGCCTACAATCAATCATCATAACATAAAATAACAATGCGATACCTGCTAAACCAACAAATAAGCTCTATTCATTCCGTAGGCTAATGCAATATCACATCTCGTGCATGATCACATGCATAGGCATAGATTACGGGGGGACGGGGGGGACATGTCCCCACCACTATTTATAATTTGAATTTTGTCCCCATCACTTTTAAAAATGTGCAAACCATTTGCGACGGAAAAAATCCCCACATACTCAACCGAAACAGTCAAGTCTAAATCATGCGATAGGAGCGCACGATGACATCCTCACAGCATGCACACCGGCTGTGTGCAGTGGCGGATTAAGGTGGTCATGGGCCCCTAGGCTCGGGTTTGTTTGGGCCCTCCACATTATTAATCATGCTTTATCCGAATTTTGTTCCCACTCCAGCCCTGGTCCCCACCACTTCTAAAACCAAACTGACGCCCTTGAACACATGGCACGTCAGTACCCATCTACCTAACTGCTGCCTACCGGCAGCCATTTATTTTCATTGACAGGAGGAGAGGTATTTCAGACACCGAGAACACGGTACCCAGAACACGCTAAGAATCGGGCTTCTTCATTGGTTCTCATGATGCGCCTGCGCGTTTCGTCGCCGGTCTCAATGCCTTCTTGAGAGCGGGAAATTGTTTGTGATGGCTTTTTTAAATGTTTGTTAACGTTTTAATGATTCAGGTTGCGTTTTAATGATTAGGGTTATGGTTAGGGTTAGGGTTATGGTTAGGGTTATGGTTATGGTTAGGGTTATGGTTAGGTTATGGTTAGGGTTATGGTTAGGTTAGGGTTAGGGTTAGGGTTAGGTTATGGTTATGGTTAGGGTTATGGTTATGGTTAGGGTTATGTTAGGGTTATGGTTAGGGTTATGGTTAGGTTATGGTTAGGGTTATGGTTAGGGTTAGGGTTAGGGTTATGGTTAGGGTTAGGGAAATGTCCCGGCTACGCTATGACTGTAGGAAACGGAATTAGCATGCTTCAAGGATCGAACCAATCAGGGAGCGAATTCTTGCATACTAATTAGGTAAGTTATCGTGTTCTGGCCCTAGAACACGGCTACATCCATAGCTCCAGGAGGAGGTGGCCGTCATCGTCGCCGCGGTAAACCGTTCACACGCAATTTATGCAAATGAGCGGCGTCGGCGCTGATGCAGCAGCCAATAGCAGCGCTGGATTCCCCAGCGCCAGTTTCTAGCGGACCTGGAGGAGAAAGTATCTGTGGACGTAACCAGTCCGGTCTACATGTATGTTGGTGTTGTAGACCTAAGGCGTCCCAAGGAGAGCGAACCAGGTCCGAGTAGGGTGACCAGATGAGATAGCATAGGCTATTATAAAAGATAATGAATTTTCAAACCTGTACCAAACACATTTTTATTCAAAGATCAAGTCTTTCATTCATATTTACTCTGCCTCAAAAAACAACATAAAAATCATGAACTCAAAATGTAAAAAAAAAAACAATGACTGCGTAACAGTGCAAATCAGATCTTTCAGAATCAGGCTATAGCCTAACGCTAATAACAAGCCAAGCCAAGCCTTATGGGTCATTAAATAAGAAAACGAAATAATTGTTAGATTAAGTAGATTATGTTAAAACGACATCAGACATTAGGCCGAACTTCCGAAGTATTTGTTCGTCGCTTAAGGCTTTGGCAATCCACGGGTACTTCCCCACCCACTCCTCCGGTACCTGCAGACGCTTTTGCTTTTTAGCGGCGTGTTGGGGTTCCGGTGTATATACGTTATTATCTGCGCTATATTTCATGTTACCATGCTTTCTGGGCTGCTGGGAGCTGTACAACAAACTTGATATTGGGGCACCACCGAAAGTGGCCAGAGTTAAGTCCAAGAGTTCAACATCTAGAGGCTACGTTACCAAAAGTGCGCCGTCTTCGTAGCAAAAAAGCCGCACGTTTACGCGCAGGAAAACACGCGCGCACGCATGGCGCAGATAATAACGTTGTGTGTGTACACACACACACACACACACACACACACACACACACACACACACACACACACACACACACACACACACAAGACGATAGGCTATACAGCGTTAGAGCCGTCCGCATGTGTCCCGATAATAAAAGGACTACAAAGCAAAGACCGGCTTTGCAGCGCGGAGGTTTCTGTTCGTTAATGTGCGCAAAACACATTTTGAACCGTCAGGTAGTAGGCTGACCGTTATTCCATAATAACAATGATACTAATATTGTTATGCAAAGTTACTCACGTTTCTGGCTAAAGCCAATGCAGCGAGGGTCCATGCGATGTAAAAGCAACACATCTCATCAGCTCAGCAGCGGACCAGTCTCCTCTGAGGGGGACCAACCTCCACATCCACTCCTCAGCTCTCCCCCTGCAGGGGGCCAGGTGCTGCGCGGCAGACTTTGCATCAGTCCAAACCCCATTGGTCGTCTCAGTGGAGACAAAGCAGGCTGTTGATGGCATTTTTATGGAAGCCACAAACCCACGTTAACCGGCACACTGGAAGGAGGAGGACACTCGTGGTGGTGGTGGTGGTGTTTGTCTTTTTTGTTCAGTTATTTGCCAACAAAATAGATGACCCAGGTAGAAGTGGCGTTGGTATAAGGCCACGAGAGAACTGCTATATGGGTATACTGGTATATTGGGTACAAATATGTGCAGGCATTTCTTTATATAGGTCTATCATTATTCTTAATTAGTAAAACAGGAGCATATGCCAATAGATTCAAAAGATCAGACAGAGACAGATATGTTTTCTCCCCTTTTATTTGTTTACAGTTCGTTTTGGACTGTTTTATTACATTATACCGTTGCATAGATTGGTAAAAGGGAACATAAATTTATAAATTTCTCTTTCCCAAAACTACTTGTCAAGAAAATAGAACATCTGCTGCTTTCTTTTAAAATATCATAAAAGTAGGCTACTTTAACAACAAAATATTTTATTTTCAAATGCCTTCATGTACAATTGTGAAACTTGGTTTACAAATTCTACTAAAATCACACCAATCCAAGTATACAAAAGTATAAAGTGATAGACTGATCCTTACAAAAAGTGTTAAAAAATAAGCTCTGTTAAGTGTGCTACTTGATGTCAACTGTTTTCTATTGCTTTGAGAGAGAGAAAAATAGTAATCAACAATGAAATACATGGTGATTCCTTTGTGTCGAAAGTATATGAAGGATGTCGCAAGTAATTGTCCATATTCAAATACAAAAAACTAACTAAGCACCAACCTTTAGTGAGGTTCTTTACCTCAAGAATAATGTAATTGCACAATAAAGGTGAACTACATTGCTTAGCTTAATAAAGATATTGTGCACATTGTTGCATTTTATTAAGGCATTGTCTTTTATCAATAAAATGGCTTATTATATTGTAGTAAATACTTGCGTTGGATTACCTGCTGAATACTATGAAAAAATGCCATCATTAGTTGTGAAAACATTTAAAAGAATAGCCAAATGATCCATTGTCATGAGCCAATGTATCACCCTATTAGCTGCACTGACTAATGATAACCATGTATCTGTAAATTCCAATATTTCCACACCTGGAAATACTTTTCTAAACTTTAGTCATTTGAAAGTTGGAACAACTAAAAAGCTGTTACCACCACCAGTGAGTAAAAGTAGCTTGTGCAATACGCCATAAAAATGTTCTATTATTAAAAACCCTTCTCCAGTCTTTACAATGTTTTGCGATGGCGGTTCCTGCTGCACTCCATCGTGACAACAGCCACCGAGATGCTTTTTGGATAAACATATTCCTTTATTACTTATTCTATCATCACAAACACAATTACGTATGATTATCACAGCTCGTGTGCCCACTCCCCACTGAAACAAATCTGTCCTCATGCTGCTTATCTTCCGTAATACATCAACATTTCACACAGTATGATACCAATGCAATGCAACAAGTTTACCCCTGCCGTCATTTTGAAATCTGTGGTGTAGGGAGTGTTATTATTATTATTATTATTATTATTATTATAAAGTAATCATTTGCATTCAGGCAAAATCCCTGAGAAGCAGCTTAACCCAAGTTAACCTAGCTAGAAGGGATCTTAATTAATTAAAATAATAGATTACACAATGGTTTAGGTGCATTACTTGGTTTGCATTTTAAAAACTTAATTTCCTGTTTCCACATACATCTATTCATTCGGGTAACAACACTAAAAACGCAACAGGCCTCGACAAAAACGATAAAACCTAAAAACGATAAAAAGTACCCATAAAAACAAATCGGTAAATGAATATAAATAAAGAAACAGCCAACTGCTACTTATCCTCCAAAACCTCTTGTCTTGTAGAAGCGGATCCACTTGTTCAGGGGAAGTCACTTCCATCGTAGATGACACGCTTATCAATAGTCAAGTGGTACAGGACCTTCTTGGAAATAAACCTGTTTGAAGAGAGGTTGCCGATGAAAGGCTTGTAAATCAAACAATGGAAACAAGTCGCGGCCACACAAAAAGAAAATTGGCTCTGGCGCAGAATCAAGGGAAAGGTATTCATTCATTCAACACTTGTGATGAGACTCTCCAGAAGAGAGGCAAAAGACACAATACACACATTTCCAAATTTGACCGTGGATGTGGGGACCGTGGCGCGGGGGTCTCACCGTGAGAAAGAGTTGTCGAAGACCAGCGTGTAGAGACCAGGGTTCCTCACCTTCAGCTGCCCCTGGATGGTCTCTCTATGAGAGTTGCAGCGGGTCAGTGGGATCAGCACCTGGGCAAGGCACATGTATTATATAGCACCCTTCAAACAGGACAGATTATCATTATCTACATTCCTCCTGCTACCTCGTCAGTAGCATTACAACTTAGTGTTTCTATAGGCTATATAAATACAAGCCATTTGGTGACCGCTTTTATCACAAAGTGTCTGACAATCCCGCAAGTCTAAGCTTTCTGAGCATGGGTAGTCCAAGTGGGAATTGAACCCCTAACCCTGTCAGTATTAATGCCATGCTCTCAGGCACCACATAGTGGTCTGTGTCCTGTGGTCTATTCCGCTAAATATGAATTTGAGTCACAACAACAGCTTTTAATTTAAAAAACACATCACATAGTTATGTGCGTGCTCTGAAGGGGGAGCTCTTGAACCATTTACATATGAATAGGACATGGCTGATACTAAATTCCACTGTGCGTCTGTGAGATTTAGCAAGATAAACAGTACAAAGTTCCCCATGGGCCTTTCCATGCCTTTGTTTTTCATTTTTGTTTCTGTTTCAAGCAAAACACACACACACACACACACACACACACACCTTTGCCTGCTCTACGGGGGTGTCGGGGCCCTCTCTATACACCACACTGAAGGAGATGCTCTTGGGCTCCGAGGAGAAGATCCAGCCGATGCTAGGCCCGCAGTCTCCCACGGCGATGCTTATCAAGCTGTAGCAGCTAGACTTGATGAAGAGCTCTCTGGAGCTTTCCCCAAAGCCGGAGATGTCGTCGATGCTGAGGGGGATGGCCACACTGGGGAATACACATTATGCGCAAGAGATTCAACACCATATTAACCCTACCATGGGTCTTATTCAACTAGCAGCCATCTTGGCTCTGAACACTAGCTAGGTTGGGGAAACTGGGTGGGGAACTGAAAGCGGTGGTTATACTTCTACAACTGCGTATTGCGCTATCCAACTGCACAACCACAGAGACGCCTCGAGCCCTCATAGTTCTACGTCGTGGTGCCGGATACGCAATGCAATTTCCCGCCCGCAAAACAAACAAGGTGCAGTAAACAAGATTCACACAAGATTCATACAACATTTCACACAAGTAAACAAGTACAAAAGGGATAAATAGTTAAGAGGGATAGTTAAAAGGGGATAAATTATAATAAAAAATGAAATGCTTCAAAAGTAAAAAACGTAATTGCTAAAAACAAACTATTTACAACCATGTAGTGCAATTTGCCACCATCTCTTTTAAGTTCTAGGTTCAAGTAGGTCAGGTTGGCATTCTGGAGCTTTATGCGTCCATAGAACATGTCGTCCATCGTGCTTTCCTTAACATGTCACCAATTGTCTTTGTGAAGCGGGTGATGGCGTTTTTAGAGGACCAATCGCAGCCCTTGCCATCTCCGTTGTCCGGACACTTAAAAAATATTTCATGCAGCCGGAGACGACGGAGAGGCTCTCCGACAGGCTCTCCGGCGACGTAGAGGGCTCTCCGTAACCGACGTAGAGCACTTTACGCAGGAGTATAAATTAGGCTTTATTCTGCATTCAGTTCCCCCCCGACCAGCTAGTGTTTAGAACCAAGATAGCGGCTAGTTTAGGAATAGGAATAAGGCCTTCTGAAACATTTGTTGCTCACGTTACTTCTCCCGATTTGAGGAGGTTGATCTCTGAGTCCTGAACGGTGGGCACATGGTCTTCGGGTTCATCTGGGGTCATGTCCCCAGTGCCACTATGAAGGGAGTCACAGTGTCATCAATCCCCCACCCGCACATTCTCCGTGTGACTATGTTATAATATTCACACTTTTTGGGAGGAAAAATCGGATGAGTGGCGCTGCTACGCACCCAGTGCCCAAAGTTGAACATATTTTTACTTCTATGTGCTCTACCCTAGGAAAACAATGTAAAGTGGGCGTCATGTTTTTAAAAAAATGCTGTTCTGTGTGATCGGCCCCTAAAGTGTTCATTGCCAATGTCACCCACAAGCAAGTATTTAATTCACATAAATAAATGGGCTTTACCATGTGGTTATTTTATATAGACTACTTTATTTATTGAATTACCAGAAAACATGCTATATTGTCATATATATCGTTAGAGATATTATATGACCTTTGGCCATATCGCCCAGCCCTACACATATATATATATATACAGTATATTAGTGATGGGCCGTTATCGGCGTTACCGCGCTGCGATAACGCGAGACTCTTATCGGCGATAACAGACCTACTTTCAGTCATTATTTACGTAATATAAGTCATTATTTAGGTAGCAAACACATATTATGGACACCTTCGACATCATTCAAAGGAGCCACTTTAATCTAGATTAACCTAGATTAATTTCAAGATTACCATTAGATTAATCTAGATTAAAGAATTTAATCTATGCCCATCTCTAATATATATATATATATATATATATATATATATATATATATATATATATATCCAGAGTGTATGTATGAATAAAGATATAGTGTATATTGAATATACTGACATGTCGACTGGCCCCGGGGGTCTTCTGTCCTGGTCGCTGTCCGGGGAGCCTCCGGTGGTCTGGGAGACGGTGTCGCTGTCGTAGACGCCGTTCACCTCCTCCTCTGTGATGATGTCAAACGCCGCCTCCTCTGGTTTGGGGGCCGGCTCGGAAACTACAGATCGGACCAAATTGAATACGAGGGGAATGATTGAAATGTAACATACGTTGTATTTTTTTCCTCCCAAAATAGAAATGACAAACGTGTTTTATCTGATTCTGCTGGACTGGTCAGGAAGTAGAATGATGCAGCCTTTTTTTAAATAATTTTTAACAGTCCGAGGATTTTATTTTTTGAGGAGTGCTATACATTACACCTCTTTACATGACAATTACAATAAGGCCATTGAACAACATTGCACTTTTTCCACTTCCCTTTTCATGAAAAATAATCCAGGAAAGAGGAAATAACAGTCTTTCTTGAATAGGTCTCACCTGGTCCGAGTCAGACTGATTAGATTATGGGGCTTCACCCAGGATAAACCAGCTATCACCACACACACTCAGGGGAGAGCCACTGTCATGACAGAGTGTTAGATCTGCTTGGCTTGCACCATCTTGCCATTTCCAATAAATGTATATATTCTCCAAATAACTTGTTTTCTTGTGTTGGAGGGGCCCAGCTAAAGCCAATTATGTAGCGTGTGGCAGAGTCTACTGCTACACTGGGCTGCCTGCCTCCCCTCTCCTTCACTGGCCGTCGCCACCATTGAGAAAGGGCTTTTGCTGGTGACTCCAGTGCGCGTCTGGGCAGGCCTTCTATGTCCCTTCCCGGCCGGAGAAGGCCCCACATTGGGAGCCAGTGTAGTAGTAGACTCTGCCACACACCATATAATTGGCTTTTGCTGGGCCCCTCCGAATCAAGTTGGGAGAATATATCCATTTATTGGAAAAGGCAAGATGGTGCAAGCCGAGCAAATGTAACACTCCATCATCAGTGTGTGTGGTGATAGCTGGTTTATCCTGGGTGCCGTGATTGCTCATGCACCATATGGGAGAGATTTAATCTTACATTTAATGATAATATGTAATTATTATCTTGCCAATATGCTATATGAATTAAATGTGTGGAAAAACACTGAGCAATCAAAGGTTCACTTTTCCCAATGATATAACCCAGACCCATTTTGTTCCACGAGTATGCTTAAACTACCGGGAACAAACTATAGTAATGTGCAGAACATTCTGTTCTTAAAGGTGAGAGACAGGTTACGTACACAACAACACCATGTATGATGGTGATGCAACCACAGAGCACTGGATGTGGAAGAAGGCAACTGAGCTAGCACAAACCTCAGTCGCCAACAAAAGAGAGAACTTAAGTATAAGTAGAGAGGGAACAACAATCCCGAACGAACCAATAAATACTCTAACAACAAATGATACAGCAGCCACTTTTCGGAGTAGAGTAAGACGTACAACAACAATGCTAACAGAGGTTTATTAACTACACGGATGATGCTTTATCCACCTTAGGTGAACAACTAAAAGCCACAAGCTCTGTGGCTACCACAGGCAATGTTTTATGGCAATGTGACAAATAGAGATTTAACATGTCAGTCACACACTGTGACTGACATGTGCATATGTATGTGTGCATGATAACATGTTAATCTGATGTCCTTGTTTGTCAGATACTTATCTTACTTACTTGGAACCAGACCATGATAATAATAGAGGGTAAGGGTTAGGTGTCAGAGGGCCCTAGCAATAGCCACTAAGGTGGCATGTGGCAGGAGCAACTGCCACACATATCTGCTTGTGTGCTTGGGTACTTGAATGAATAGTATATAGTAAATATAATAGTGAATATAACAGTGAATAATGTATATAGCATATACAATAGTGAATATATTAGTGAATAGTGGATATAGAGTGTGTGTGTGTGTGTGTGTGTGTATGTATATATATATATATATAGAGAGAGAGAGAGAGAGAGAGAGAGAGAGAGAGAGAGAGAGAGAGAGAGAGAGAGAGAGAGAGAGAGAGAGAGAGAGACAAACAACCGTGAATAGTGGCTACATAGTATATAATAGTAAATACATATTATACAATATTGGATAGTGTGTATAGTACATAGAGCATCACCAGTCACCTGTAACTCTGGGAGTGGGTTTGTATGGGGCTGGCTGTGGGTGTGACTCCGTCCCAGCTCCAGTGGGAGCTGTCTGGGCCTCTGCGGGGCCGAGCTCGGCTTGGGTGAAGCGCTCCACCACGTCGCTGTGCTGTGTGTAGCACTCTCTGCAGCAGCGCTCCTTCTTCACACTGTGCTCGGTCATCACAAAGTTGTTGCTGCAGTAGTAGCAGAAGATTCGACCGCACAACCTGCACACAGCCACAGACACAATGAGTGTTTGTGCAAGAACCTGTTCATGCTCTCAGTCTTGTTGTGGAACAGCGCACCACAGTGAGACATACCTAGTTTGGGTAAATTGAACAATATATTGGAACTTTGTAGCCCGGGAACCAGACGATTCTGCCAGCTCATGTTTTATTTGCTCTGGCAGATACGTTTGGCCCCCCTCCCATTCAGACAGATTTCCAGCTGACCTGGCCCGGGTTGGGCCAATCCCAACCGTTTAATCTAATATAGGACGGATTTAATACGATGACTGTACAGAGGCGCACCGTTGAGGCATTTTCAACCAAGATGGCCACCGCTGATGTGGAATGGTCTGTTGAATCCACTATCGCGACAGTATTAAACAAACTGGATGGTATATTTTGGTATATATGGTATAAAACTTTGTGTACTCAGCTTGAAACTGCTAGATGCTCAAAACTCATGTCAGAATCTCTCACTTGTCTCATCAGACAAATTACAATACAAGCATCTCTAGTGTTTAGTTCACACTGTAGTTTACTGGATTAACCACTGGAAAGAAACCCTCCATGTCGCTATGCAGGCGACCCCCGGTGCCCACCTGCAGTGGTGTCTCCGCAGGTACCAGGTGAAGTGGCCTTGGCAGTCCAGACAGTGGGTGGCCTCCTTATCCACCAGCCACCAACGCTCCTCCGCCCGCAGCTTCTGCTCAAACTCCAGCGCGTCAGACTTCTGCCACAAAGCGTCCTTGTCCCTGCACAGATAGACACGCCGTGGAACAAAAAATAAGGAAATGAAAGAAAACTGTAAAAGTTATACAAAACCCTTTTGTTGATCTAAACCAGGGGTGGCCAACCAGATAGAGACTAAGAGCCAAATGTTTTACTGTGTTACTGCCACATCATACACACAGGCACACATGTCATATCCCTTCCTCACTCACACACACACACACACACACACACACACACACACACACACACCTCTGTTCAGCCAGCAAAGTGGCACTGAAGTTTTAGACGTGCCACGTCTATGACACAAGGAAGCGTCGCGCTGCGGCGCGTCAACAGGAATATAGTTGTCTCCGGAGCAGAAGAAAAACAAAAGAAAAGAAAAAAGCGCCTTTTCGGTGGCACTTGACGCGCGGCGACGCTGTGAAATAGGACAGTGGCGTGAAGTGTAGCGGGGCAGCGCCCGCGTGCCGCCACCGGTGTGGGGGTGTACTTTAGTTGTATGTCGAGCCTTCGTAGCCTCCGTCATGGCGCTAATTAGCCAGTTCACGGGGGTGTGACGTCACATCAATGCCGATCGGAGGTGAAGCCGATTAATATCGAGTGTTAGCGGGTTTACATAGGTTTTTTTTGGGCAGTGTGAAAGGGGCTATATACAACACAACATTATATATGAACGTAAGAGCCGCATGAAACCAGGCAAAGAGCCGCATGCGGCTCGGGAGCCGCGGGTTGGCCACCCCTGATCTAAACCATATACAGTATATAGATAGATAAAAGACATTGTCTTATAAATGACAAAAATCACACAAAACATTATTATTGAGACTGGTGAAGCCAATGATGAAAAACAATCTGCCTATTGTATTCAATGCTGGCTCTCTCTCTCTCTCTCTCTCTCTCTCTCTCTCTCTCTCGTATCAAGGTCACTCTTTTCTATTGACTTGTTGGAAAGTTATCTAGACATCTGCATGAATTTCTTTCCTCCTCCCCCCTCTTCTAATCTCTCTTTCCAGGGCCTTTTAAGAAGAACATCAGAGACCACTCTCCCCAGGAGCTACAATTACTGCCTGCTGAGTCTGCCAGGCCTGCCAAATCGAACCAATCACACACCTTTGAAGTGGATATACAAAACAAATAAACCACAACCTCGCATTAAGTCATATCCATATAAATATAAAAATAAACTATTTTTTATTTTATCCCGCCCACAAAGCTGAGAAAGGTTAGACGGAGCATACTTGAGGAGTTCAATAAGGCGCTCCTCCAAGGTGCTCTTGGTTCTGCTGAGGTCGTCGATCTCGGCGGACATCTGCAGGTGATCACTCTGCTTCTCAGCCTCTGTTTTGTCCAGCGTGTCCTTCAGCTCCTCCGAGATGTCTCGCAAGGCCGAGAGTGCATCCTCAGTCCTGGCCATGCAAACAAAAAAGGAAGGGACGAGGGAACACTATGAGAACCAGCAGTGACCCTGTTATTACTCTGACATGACAACGGACAGGTAGCAACACACCTGCTGACGGAGTCCCTCAGCTGTTGGATCTCCCACTCATTGTGGCGCATGGTAGCCTCGCACTTAGTGATGTGGAGATCCTTCTCAACAATAAGATGAGCATGTTGCTCATTCACAGCCTTCATTAAAACAAAGTAAATGAAAGCATTTAAAATTGAATTGAAACAGGATCGGTAGATAATTAGTTATAGATAATTAATATTCACTTGTGAGGTTGTTGCATTTAATTTGAGCCAGAAACTGTATTATCCAATTCTTGTTTTGGATATTTCTATGTTGAATGATACACAGCCAACCTACAGCTAGGTCATAATCCTGTATGCATGCCATTGTAATGTTGCAATTAGTATGCCTCTACCTTTTTTCTTCACCTTAAATGTACCTTCTGAAGACCTATAATTTCTAATTATACCAAGCTTATTAAGTACCAGATATTATTTACCTCGCCATAATATATTTAGATATATCACAATAATAATAATAATTCATTGCATTTATATAGAGCTTTTCAAGACACCCAAAGCGCTTTTTTACATAGTGTGTGTGTGTGTGTGGGGGGGGATATGACACCTCATCCACTACCACACAAGATGTAAGATATATCAACATATTATAAAAAGCAAGGAATGGACCTTTTCATCAAAGAAAGCCTTAAAAAAAGACTTTTTAGGAGATCCTGCTGTGAGATATACACCCTATTAATTTGAGATTACATAGACACTGACCTCTAGTTCAGACACCTTTCCCTCCAACTGGGACACTGTCTTCAACTCTGAATGTAACTGGGCTTTGACTGTAGTCAGCTGTTCATTCAGACACTGAATGGAAAGAGAAAAAAACTAAAAGTCACAACCAATGTATGCACACTGGATCCATACATACTAATTTGGGAATCCGGCACATATGATTGTCTTGGAGCTCAGCTAAACTCACCTTCAGTTGATTTTGATGACTCATGCTCTCGGAGCTGATTTGAAACTTGACAGCATCCATCTCCTCACGGCTAGCGCTCTGGAGGGTTTGCACTTGAACCTCTGTCTTCACCAGCTGCTCCTGAAGCTCCACGACAGCCTGCGGCAGGTTCTCCACCTGGGTCAGCCCTTCTCTCAGGCTAGTGTTTTCCTGCCGCAGAGCAGCCAGGCACGCTTCCAGTCTCTCCACCTCTCTGGTGGCACCATCCTGCAGCTCTTCAATCTTGGCCGCCTCCCCGGTCCAGCGCTCCCTGGCCTCCTCTTTCTCTGCGGTCAGCCTACAGATGGTCATCCCCAGCTCAGCCATCTCTGTGTTGGCTCTGTGGACACCTTCCCGTGTCTCGCCGTTCTCAAGGACTAGCCTCTCATTCTCGGCCTTGAGGTTGGTAAGCTCTTGTTGAGCTGCAGCAAATGAAGTGGACAACTCTACATGGGCGGTTGCCTGTCGGACTTGCTCTTCAAGCAGTGCCTCTTCTTTCTGTTTGCTAACGAATAGCTCAGCCACATGTCTCTGATTAAGGGTCTCCGTTTGAGCTTTAAGCTGCTCAGTGAGACTCATGAACTCGGCTCTCTGGCCCTCCGTCACCTCTAGTTTTGTCTGACATTTGAGGTTCTCTTCTCCAGCCCTCTGTAGCTGTACCCTAAGATCGAGGACCTCTGCTTGGAGCCTGGACACGTCTTTCATATTCACTTCAAGCTGGCCCTCGACCAACACCAGTTTCTTCATCATGTCCTGGTTCTCCCTGGCATGCAGGCTGCTCCTCTCTAGCTGAGATTCCTCCACAGCCTGTTTCTCTGTGCTTAGTCTCTCAATCAATTCACTTTGTCTCGCGAAGGCTGCTTCTGCTTTTGCTTTGGCTTTCTTCAGCTCCTTCTCCCTATTCTCCTTCGTTTTCATTTTGGTCTGGAGCTCTTTAAGGTCACACTCCTTACTTTCCAGCTGGGCTTCCTTGGCTCTCACCTGCTCTTGGAGAGTGGATTCATTTTTGCGTGACTTTCCAAGGCTCTTCTCTAACTCTCCGATCTGTCCATTGAATGACTTCAGTTCTGCCTGCATGGAGCTGAGGGCTGCCCTCACAGTGGCCTGGTCCTCTCGGAGACCTTGGTTCTCCTGCTCCAGACGTTTGGAGGTCGTCTCAGAGAGCTGCGCCTCCATGGCCGCCCGCTGCAGACTCTCGTCTAGCAAGCGATTCTCCTCACGCAACCTCTTCTCTTTTTCATCCACGGTCACCTTGGCATCATCCAGTTGGCTTCTGAGTTGTTTATCAGAGGCCCTTAACATGGCCAACTCGGCCTCCAGTGCCGCCCTGTTTGCCGCCATTTCCTTTTTGAGTTCCTCATTCCTCTTCACTGTGGAAAGGAGTTTCTCGTGGAGCTCCATTAGATTAGTGCATTGTGTCTTGTAGTCTTCTATCTTCTTAGTATGCTCCTTCACACTTGTCTCCAGTTCAGAGTTACCAACGGTTAGGCTGTCCCTTTCCAGGGTAAGACTGTCATTCTCTGATTCCAGCTGTTGAAGAGTTTTGCTGCTGGAAGTCAGTTCTGTCTCTTTAATCTTTAGCTGTTCCTTCATTGCATTGACCTCTCCTTCCAGAGACTCCTTTAGGACAACTGTGCGCTGCCGAGTAGTCTCTTCATCATCTTGTGCTCTCTGTTTGACTTCCACTACCTGCCTATCTTTCTCCTCAAGCGATTTTTGTAGGCCCTCAACTTGTCTTTGCAAGACGCTGGCCTCTTTATCTCTCAATGCCAACTTTTCCACCAAGTTTTCAGTGGTATTGCACTCTTCCAGCACTCTTGCCTTCAATTTAGCTTTCTTCTCAGACGTAGATGTTACTAACTCTCCAAGTTTGACCTCTGCATCTTTCAAGGCCACATCTTTGACTTTTAGCTCCTCCTCTAGTCTTTCTACCTGCCTTTTCTTGTCCTCCATATCAGATACAGCCTCAATCTTCCCACTCTCAGCCTCTTTTAATCTGTCCAGCAGTTCATGTATTTTTTGTGCTGAATCAAAGTGACTGGTTGCCTGCTGGCCCTTCTCATTAAGCACGCCATCCAATTTGGCCAGAAGCTCCATGTTCTTCCCCTCGGCAACTGCTAATTTATCCTGCAGCAGGTGTTGCTCAGCCTCTCTGACTTGGTCCCCACTCCTGAGTGCCTCTAGCTCTCTGGAAAGGGCTTCTTCTCTACCTTCCAGAGCCTTGAGTGCTGCCTGCAAGCTCCGGTGGTCCTCCTGGGCCGCCAGAGACACATCCAGCTGCCTCTGGAGCTCTACCACCACCCCCCTGAGCTCACTGGCCTCCTCCCCAAGCTGCTGCACTCTATTCAAGAGCCCTTGCTGCCTCAGCTCTGACTGGTCCAGCTCCAGGCGAAGGTTATCCACTGCACTCACATCTTCACCGCAGGAAGCAAGTGACTCGTTCAGCTCACTCAACAGTCCCTGACCATAATCAGGGCTCGAGGGGAACTCGTGTGCTTGCTTAATGGTTGCAAGACGTATAGGTTGAGTTGGGGGTAGGGGGAAGGAAGAGTGTATGAGAAATACACATAGGAGAAACATTTCAAATCAGGACTTCTATAGTGTATAAAGGTCAAACAGTATTATTAGTTCTCTATACGTAAAAAAATAAAGGGTTGCTGAAAACATGCGACAATGTGTGGGTTACCTGTGAGTAGGTGCTTGCCAGACTGTTAATGCTGGAGCTTCGACTGGGTGGTTTCCACATGTTGCCTGGTGAGTTTAGCATGCCGAGTGTCCTCCTGTGTTGATAACAGAAACATGTGGTTTTTAACACAAACCCTTGTTCACAAAACAATAATATAACACTCTACATAGAAAAGCTTGGACAGGTAGTGTTTTGCATTTGTTACATGGTTTTGAGGTACACATTTTTATTGTTGATTCGAAACCAAACCTTGCAAAGGTGGGCCATGATGCATCAAGGTCATGACCTCTGGATGCCACATCAAACTGGACTTCATTGAGCTCATACAGGTGGCTGATGATATCAACACTAAGGTGTGGCTTTAGAAAAGGACTGCGTGCATAGTACCAGTCACTGTGGGAGAAGTGAAAGACAGACCTTGGAGGAAGCTGGAATTCACACACTTCGTAGATATCATCATTTTATAGTCATCTATTGAATATCTAAAGAATAGAAAAAAGGGAAATTACCTTTACCAGAAAAACAACCAATGTGTGATGTGTGAATGTGTGATCTGAATTTAAATGTGGGTATTTATTTGTCCTACTCATCCCAGTGATTGTATGCAACACTATTCTATTTCTCCCAATGATTTAATGATGTACTTGTACTTACTAACTTGCTGCCCATTTGTTTTGTAAACATATATATATATATATACATATGCATCCATAAAGAATTCTTAATAAACGGTGCAAATTTATTTCTTACTGTAAGACTACTTGCAAAAAATGGTGGGGAAAAAAGACTTGTTGCTATGGTTACACCTGCAGTGTGACAAACCGCACTCTCGTGTCCCTCTTTACACAGGGCATGGGGAGCGAGAGACTGCACGCAGGGAGCCACATACAATTTCCTTTCCCCAACTAAAGAGTTTTAACACATCTGTGTTTTTTGTGCTTATTTTTTACTTCAACATTTTTAGTCATTTAACATTTCATTTAGTTTCACCTACAGTGTCCATGTGAATGTATCAAGTGTTAAGCCCCATGCCCATCTGTGTCCAACCCATTCAGAAATAAAATCAAGAAGAAACATTGTCCAAGACACTGTAGTGTACACTCACTAGCTCCACACACTGCAATCTCTAACTAAACCCCCCCCCCCCACCTCCGCCTGCTCCAGTTTTCCAAGAAGTGGGCAAAGGACTGAAAGTATTCCTGTACTGGAATAAATTCTGAACATGGCATTACTCCTTGTTTTACCTGGTGGTCCTCTGGTTCATTACGCACTGCTGAAGCGTGTCTGCCAGTCGTTGATGTACAAGAGAGTAGCGAATAAAGGCTCTGCCCTTCCCCAGAGATGTCTTCAGCTGCAAGGATAACAGTCAGGATAACACTTTTAAATTAATTATGTAACACTTAATTTCTTTGCGTAATATTTTTCTTGAAATACCATATTGAATCATATTTTTCATAATTCAATTATTAACAGTTTGTACTGAGTAAGTCATATTTATCTTCTGATTGGAATGTGGACTTTTTTACATAGCCTTTCCTGAAATAGGCATCCCTGTGTAGCCAATACCTCTCAAAATCATCTACTGTAAATGAGAAAACTATGATTGAAATAGTAATGTCAGAGTGGCAGTAATGTTTTTTTTAAACAAATCCATACATATGAATATAAATAGTGATGTGTCTTGATAAAGAACAACAAGATAACAAAATAAAAACAGAACATCGCCTGGATACCTCAGAGATGGATTTGACAAAGCGGATGCCATCATTGGTGCCTTTGATCTTAGCAAGACAGTCACTGAAGTAGTCCCAGTAGTCCTTTCTGGTGCCCAGTAATGTAGTCTTCTCCTTCTGATCAAACTGAATTGCAGACAGAAAATAATACGGTCAGTGGAAGCTGAACCATCAAACCGTTTTTTAATTATGATTCAAAATCCCAATTACACAGGGGTCAGTGATGTACAATGTATACAAAATCACACCTGCAACAGATATTCTAGTTTGAAGGAGAATTTGTGCAGGTTGGTACTGTCATCTGTGATTGGCTCTCCACTTTCACGGTACTCCTTGGCAAGCTCTGCGACAGCCTCTGTTTTTTAGGAAAATTATTAGAAAACATTAATTCTGAAAGCTAAACCAAATCTATAGTGTTCACAGTTTGGACAAACATGTGTTTGGCAAACCACTACCTTGTTGTGTTGTGTTTGCAGTGCAAATATTGATTTAATAAGCTTTGTATAATTTCCAGACCACTTTGTTTCTAATAGCCTGGATCATTTTTTTTAATTTCTTGTATTTTATATTTCTCCTTTTTGTTATTGTCTTTTAATGATTGTCCTTTTGATGTTTTTTTTTACATGTGATTTCTTCTTTTGTAAAGCATTATGAATGGCCTTGTGTTTGAATGGTGCTATATCAATAAACCTGCCTTGCCTTACTGTCTTACTGCATACTTCCAAATAAAAGAAAATAATATTATAGCCACTCATCCACACAAACATAGCCACACATAATTATTAGACATTATTAGAATGACATACAGCAATGCCTACAGGTAAGTCACTTGCCTCTTATCCATTGTAAAAGCTGGAATGACACATAGCCTGGGCGCGTCCTAAAGGTAAGCCTTGTGTCTCGTTGCATCGCTAAAGAATCTATCTATGGCCACAACCTGACTGCCTTGAGGCCGCTGATGGGTCAGAGCCACCTATCCCCACCGCAGGTCAGGAAGAGAGTTAGTTGTCTGTACAGTTAGCCTAAGAACGTTGTGGCTCCATGGCGAACCTCTCCAACTCGTGGCGGCAGACTACTATCTACCACCCACCCACCCACCTCATTCACTCTCACTCTACGCATTGTTGTATGCACACACACACACACACGCGCATCAAAGCTGGCGTACCGTGCAGATCTCTGATAATCCTCTGGAGCTGATTCTCCCCGACCACCGCCCCAGCAGCCATGGCCTCACCGCTGTCTCCGCGGCAACGGGGGTCACAGGGTCACTGTCCACTGTGCTGAATCAGAGAATCGAAAAGGGGGACAGGGACAAAAGAGCGGCATGAATGGTCAAACAGAATCTCCTGCGTACTTGTGTGCCACAAAATTACTCTTCCTGAGTTGCTGACCCTGGGGCGACTCCAATGGGCTGTTGTAACAAGGCTCTAAAGCAATTTTGTGTCATGGCAACAGACAGTGCCAACATGCGTTGGTGGTGTTCAATCACCTTAGTTGTAAAAAAAATAAATTAGCACACAGGTGCAGCTGAAAAAGTATCGAAATTTAGCTTTCACTAACATCCTCGCCACATCCCCTTAAACAGTACGTGCAGTTATGACTACTCATAACCAAACTTCAGTTCAGGTGAAGAACTGAGAAAGACAGGCTGGACAAGAAACTTTGCCAGGAGGAGGTTGGCAGCAATACCAACCTCATAGGTGATGTTGTGTATGCCTTGCCCTTTGTATTATATCAGGTTGGATTATTTGGTAAAGGCTATTTGACCAATATAGGTCATCAGCTTTCCTACGAGCTACATGCTTTGTCATCATTTTGTTTCTTTAAGGAAGGAAACCCCTTTTGAAACTGGCTACGTTTTTTAAGTACTTCTCACGTACTTAAAAAAGTACGTGAATGTATTATTTGTAGATAATAGGGCCAACAATGTTTACTTTGGGCATTACCAACATATAATAATTGATTTAGAAGTGCTTGAGGCTTTTTGATACACACTAATATTGTAAAGACATTTGCTTTAACAAACTTAAAAAGCCCTCCTCTTTTATCATATTGACGATGCAATCTATATGGGCTAAATTCCTTGTTCTTGCACACAGTTACTATTATGTAAATGGTTACAACAGGTGTACTATGGAGAAAAAACTACATTTCAAAGAGTCGTCGTAGTATTAAATCAATAGCATTGTCAAATAATATTTTAACAGCATTCCAAAGCAGAGATCATAACATTACGTATTACTACATTAGCGCTACATGGTAATCAGAATTAGACCAACACGACAGGCTTAGAATGTGTTATTATTGTTATTAGATAAAGACACTCGCAATTCAAAAGAACTTGGTAACAATATAAAGTTAAACAACAACTTTGACATACTTTGAAGAACGACAAATCCATAACAACCCAGATATTATTGCGCATACTAACATGCTGGGTACCTATCGCAGAAATCTACTGATTGACATGATGCTATCCACTAAGGATGCACCTTTTCATTTAACGTCCAATCGTATTGAGGTTGGGAGGCGGGACCACTGATGTCGGGGGGGCTATAGTGTGGTTGTGGTTGCAGCGTACACAGTACTGTCACGTGACGAACAATGACAGTATTTTCCACTCTTTTTTATTCCTTAACAATATCTGGAAAGCGAAACATGAAATAAAATTGATGCCAAAATTTGATTCCAAATAATAATAATAATAATGATAATAACAATATTAATGATAATAACAATATTAATAATAATAATAATAATAATAATAATAATAATAATAATAATAATAATAATAGCATATTTTAAGTGTGTACCTTAAATTATTTCGTAACCTGAAATATCTCTCTCCCTCTACTCTCGCCTCATCTGTTCTCTCTTCTCTACTTCCTGAACAATTCTCTCTTCTGGCCCCCGAGGAAGCCTCCTCGCCCCTGCTGTCCTCCCCCTCGTCCTCCCTGGACTCCCTCTGTCTGTCCCCTTTCCTCCCTCTCCCCCTTGGCTGACTGAGTCTCTGCGCCGGGCTGGTAGAACAGAGATACGCAGGGCCGTACCCACCCAGGGCCGTCCCTAGGGGGGTGCGAACTGTGCGGCCGCACAGGGCCTCGCGCTCATGTGGGCCTCGCGCCTGGCCAGTGAAGTATTTATATATGACAATCGCGCGCCAGCACCCCCCCCCCCCCCCCCCCCCTGTTGACAATCGCGCAAATTAATCTCGCACAGGGCCTCGCTCCCCCCTGGGGACGGGCCTGTACCCACCATTGAGGTCACCCAGGTCCGGACCTCGGTATTTTTTCAGAGGTGTATATAATAAAAGTTGTGAAATAATTGCCTAAAAATGACTTTACTTTGGTGCGGCAAAGACATTGTACAACGCCAAGAATACGACTACACGTCTGATCACCGCGTCATTGCTTGTGTGTGTGTGTGTGTGTGGTCGGGGAAGTGGATGATCTTGTCGATATACAAACTCTTTGATTATGTTAACTTGAGGCAGTGCCAGGACCAGGACCAGCGACAGCATCAGGTAGCGCCTGCATCCATGCGAAGCGTGATCCAGGTAACTAGAGAGCTGCACTAGTGACTGCTGCTAGTTCAATGTCATTCGTCTCCAGACGTCATCTGACCAACAGCTCATCCTTTGCGGTGGCGCTCCGTCCACCAGCGGCCATCCATCATGATGCCGGCTAGTTAGTTTCACTTGAGTGAATTAACTAGCTAGCTAGCCAGTAATTATTGCATTGGCGTTTAAGGAAAAGGTAACATCTATTCTAGATCATCTTTGAAACATTACTTATTTAAGGCCATTCATGTTTAGAATGGTGTACTGTCAACAATCAACATTCATGTAGGCTAATTCATGTCATTTCAGTGAGTCTAAATGGACATGAACCCTGACAAAACACTGCCCTCTCCATGGATGTGGATGAATTTCCCTTTTCTTGAACACTTTAATTAAACATTGTCAGAATTCCCACTGACATGGTTTGTTTTGTTGTTATCCAATTTTAGCTCTCCAAACGTCTTAAAATGCACATATTTAGATCAGGGAAATCAACATTTTTTCAGGGGGGGGCATGCCCCTGAACCAAACTCTGTTTTTGGACCTCGGTATAAAACCCTGCGTACGGCCCTGGAGCTACGGGCAGCTGTAGACACACACCTATGTCTATTTGACTATAAACATAGACATAGGGAAGTAAAAGAAAGTTGTGAGACTGCCATTCAACACAGAGCAGGCTAATCAGGTGGACATGTTACCCGTTTCTGCTTATTTTTGACGCACAATTGTATTCAATAGAATTGTCATCAGCGCAATATCTAACCAACACCAATACTTTCTTTAGAAACCACCATGAATTTCTCTTTTAACGAAAATGAAGACTATGGCGATGACTATGATGATGAGGTTTGTGATAAAGCCGACTTGGTCCAATTTGGATCGATAGCAATTCCTGTATTTTTTTCTGTTGTGATCATACTGAGTCTGATCGGCAACATCCTAGTCCTGGCTATTTTGGCCTTGTATGAGAATCTCAAGACTCTTCACAACATCTTAATCCTCAACCTGGCAATTTCTGACCTTTTATTCACTGCCGGACTGCCATTCTGGGCAATCTACCACATCTGGGGTTGGGTCTTAGCAGACGTGCTTTGCAACATTGTGAACTTCATCTTCTACACCGGATTTTACAGCAGTATTCTGTTGCTGACCATCATAACCCTCCACCGGTATCTGGCCGTGGTCCACCCTCTGTCCAAGCAAGGCATCCAGAAAGCCGGCTGCTATGCGATTGCCGTGTCCATCACCCTGTGGCTGGTCAGCATGGGTGCAGCCATGCCTTCGATGCTCTTCAGCACCGTCACCCCCATCCCCAACCAGAACCAAACCTACGCCTGCCAGTACAAAGACACCACGTGGACAAATGTGAGCATCTACCAACAGAACATTATTTTCCTGGCTGCCTTTTCAGTCATGAGCTTCTGCTACGTGAGGATCGTGACGACGATAAGGAGAACGAGGTCCCACAGGAAATACAGGACGGTGAAATTGATTTTCTGCATCGTGGCGGTGTTTTTCGTCGGCTGGATACCGTACAATGTGATAATTTTCCTGAGAAGTTTGTCGCATTACTTGGTTCCGCCGTTCGACAATTGTGAAGTGAGCACCGCGCTTGATTATGCGTTCTTCGTGTGCAGACTTATCGCCTTCTCCCATTGTTGTCTTAACCCAGTGTTTTACGCATTTGTGGGCGTAAAGTTTAGGTGTCATCTAAATGCTCTCCTGTACAGGAAGACCGCTCATCAAGTTAAAGTAGAAGAGGCATCCAATGCATTCATTTAAATAGCAGGGTTCCCAAGTTGCAAAAAGTCATTTCCGGGAGCTTCCGAGGGGGGTCGCGATTGTCGACGGGGGGGGGGGGGGGACGGGGGGGCTATTAATTTGCGGGCGACTTCCGGAACTTCCGGGAGACTTGGGATGTCTGAAATAGACAAATGAATACAAGTTGCTCTTTAATAAGTCTTTGATACATTGTATATACAACATTATAGGCCTGTGCTATACATTTACATTTTACCAAAGCGACTCACAATAAGTACATTTGTTAGAAGAAAGTGCAACAGTAAATCGCTATCGGTAGAGTAGGCCTAAGGATTTCACAAGAACAAGTTTAAAGCACACCCAATTGCTAAGTTATTTGCTAGTATACAACAGAGATCATACTAAGCGCAGAATATCAAAGTGAGAGCCAATTGCAACGTTTTTATTTTTTATTTTATATAGGACAGAATTATTTCTTTAATGAACCTGAATTCACATCAGTAATAAGCACACGATAAATCAACATGCATGGGATTCATTGTTCATTGTAGGCCTAGTTTGATTTTATACAGGCATTTGCTTTTTATTGCCAGCGATAATGATAATGATCATTATTCATGGTTATATTGCGTTGTAGTGCATTTGGAATTCATATTGTCTGCCTATTTGAAAATGACAGATTAATGAAGAGGTTAAACCTATAAATAAATATTTCATATTAGCTATATTGTAAGCATCATATTTACTTTAATTAGCTTTTTAGGCATCCATGAGGACTGCATGTGATAGGCCTATGTGAAAATATATCCATGTAATAAAAATACATTTTACGACCCTGTTCCTATTAAAAATATTGTTTATATTATTAGTATTATTATTATTATTATTATTATTATTATTATTATTATTACATTTAATGCATTTGTGAATATGCTGTTTTGATGAGATTGGTCTGAAACCGCATGGTTCACCTTACAAACAACAGCACCATTCTTGGGGAGCAGTCACACTTTGAACTCCAATCTAGAAATGCATGTGTGGTTCAAGCAGGTGCACAAACAAGTAGGCCTACGCAAGTTATTATAGGCAAGCTGTTGGCAGTTGAAATTAAGGGAAGTATGGCGATAGATTCGATTAGGATAAAAGACTGATGTGGAAGTGGTTAGCGATTTAGCACTTCACAGAAGCACTTGCTCAGGAGGTTTTTGGATTATGATTTCAGCCTACCACAGAAGTCCAACAGAGGGCAGTGGCATGTCAACATTTATTATCCACCACCACATCAGACAACATTTTGAACGCCTACTACGCCATGCCACACCTGGGTCCGTTTCACAAAGCAGGTTTAGTGAAAACCCTGGGTTTATTAACCCTGAAATGAGGGAAACGCTGTACGGTCAGTTACCGTAGTAACAGACTCTATGAAACTAACCTGGTCGGGACCAGGTTTTACTCAATGAACATCGAGTTTCAATCTGTCTCCGCCCTCTTTCAGCCACACACGCCATTTGATTTCCTCATTCATTCAGTCAGCAGGCGAGTTTTGGCGTAGCCGTCTGTCAAAAATCATTTAAAAAATCAGAGTCAGTAGGCTATTTCAGAAGTCCATTAGGCACAGTAGGAGGCGACTTTTTTCACGAACATGGCCTTTTGACCAGCGCTCGAAGTGGAAAAAAATAAGTGCCGGTGTCGTGCCAAAAAGTGATTGTCTGCCAAAAATTGATTGAAGGCCAAATACAGTTACTCAAAGGTGATTTCTGCCTAAATATGACTTGATCTCATTCATAAGCTTCATAATATAAACACTGGAGCTCACAGGACACCTTGGAATTCTTTTAAAGGACCATTAGGCTACAACACAAAATAGGCATTTTCACCTGCCAAAAACTGATTGAAGAACAAACATTAAACTTTCGAAGACACGTACCTTTGCTATAATTACATTATAATACAGTTGTGTGTATCTGCATATTATGGCCGTTTAATCCAGAGAAAAGCAGACGTTTTGCGCTACCGCTCAACGGGCTGCTGTGCACGCTCCCGCAGCCAGAAATCAGATTCTGGCAGACAATCACTTTTTGGCTAGCCTAGAACTCTAGACACCCCCTAGCGGCAGCAAATTTATTTGGCTCCGTCGGCTTTTTGGTGCTGGAAACACAAAGTATGTCAGACCAATCACAGCGTGAGGGGCGGAGTCGAAAGCCTGGCTACCATGACGACAGAGTTGCGACGGTTCCGTGTTAGAGGTAAACAATGGCTGCTGCTGCTGGCGAACGGCTGTCTTTCCACTCGGCTTTGGCCGCGACTCTTCAAGACTTGAAGTTAACATTTTATTTGAGAAAAGAACAAAGAACGGCACTGAAGTTAATATGTATTCGGAGTTTTGATTAATTACGTAGTCAGAGCGACGGCTCTGACTACGTCACCTTCTTCGTTGCTCTGATTGGTTGTAGCGCTATCCTATTGCGTGCAGAGGGAACTTGAAAGACAGCCGTTTATCCCGCCCACACTGCCAATGGAGCTGAGCCAGACCTTACATCTTTCTGATGTAGGTCTGGCTTGCCAGGCTACTTTTTGGCACAACATCGGCACTTATTTTTTTCCACTTCGAGCGCTGGTCAAAAGGACATGCCATGTTCGTGAAAAAAGTCGCCTCCTACTGTGCCTAATGGACTTCTGAAATAGCCTACTGACTCTGATTTTTTAAATGATTTTTGACAGACGGCTACGCCAAAACTCGCCTGCTGACTGAATGAATGAGGAAATCAAATGGCGTGTGTGGCTGAAAGAGGGCGGAGACAGATTGAAACTCGATGTTCATTGAGAAAAACCTGGTCCCGACCAGGTTAGTTTCATAGTCTGTTACTACGGTAATTGACCGAGAGCGTAAGTTATCTCTCTCTGTGAAACAGGCTAGAGTTACCCCTCTTTCTCTGGTTTGAGTTACCTCCCTTTGTGAAACGGAAAACTCAGCGTTTCCCTCATTCCAGGGTTAATAAACCCAGGGTTTTCACTAAACCTGCTTTGTGAAACGGACCCCTGCTGTCACATTTTCTGTTGTAGGAAATTATTACGCTGGTCACAGATGTAGATCGGTAAAGGGATTTTTAGATTTAGAGTACATTATTACATGCATCAATTACCAATCAAGTTCATCATATTTAACTTGAAATGCTTGTAGATACAGATATAGGCCTACTGATAATCTTTTTTTCAAGAGGACATTTTCTTTCTGAGGACATTTCCAGACGTTACCATGTCCACAGTCTCACTCATCTTTTACCTTGGAAATATAGCATTTGTTATCGCTTTGATTGTTTTAATGTTTTCTGGCTTGTGATATTTGCTACTGTAGAAATATTATGTTTCAGAACGACACAACAGAGCATGTATGTATTTCAAAATATATTTTAGTTACTTTCATTCAAGCATCTATTCATTATCATAAGAGGCAGTTATTCATTACATATCTGATCTTTAGATGACATCTAGTATGATGTAGGATTTTTGTTGTGTAGTTGATAATGAATCATATACAATTATAACATCAACAGAATCAAACTAGAAACATTTTTTTCTTGCCATCAATGGTTAAGCCAGTGCTTGTGAAATTACTTCATTGTTACATGCAACATGTTTTAAACATGTAAACAAATATCTTTAGATTTCCAACAAGGCTGTTGTCATCACTTTGAGCCAACATTGCCGAAGATCAAAATACCTTACATTTGAATTATGTAAAATGTGACGGAGAAATGGAAATGAAAAATGGAAAACATTTTACATAGGGCTGTGGTTACACCTGATCATTAGGCTACATCAATATTTATCAAAAGCTTTTTGAAGTAATATAATTTATCTGACATAAGATATAAAATATATGTCTTAAATAAATAAACACAAAGATTGAAAGAATATATTCTTATTTCTAAATCATCAAATTAGAAAAAAATCATTTTGTTATAACCTTGAATTTCAAACCTCAATGCGTTTAGGACACATAGGATGCTAAGCCCTTGTTTGCAAAATATATTTAAGTAAAACAACAAAAAGAAACACTCAAAAAAATGATTCAAGCCCTTCTTTCATGTGACACATTAATATTCTATTTGTCTAATGAAATATATATTAATTCAAATAAAAACCAAAATAGTTTAGCTCGTATAACTTAAAATGTATTCGTCGTCTCCGCTGACGCAGCTGACCTATCCGTTCAACCCAAAAATATTGAGTTCAATTAGGGAAGCATGCGCACTGCGCAGGTGAGGTGACCACGCCCTTAGTCTAGCTCTTTCCATGCCCAGAGGCGCGCGCCAATTTGTTCGTCTTCTGCCTGCAGCGAGCGACAAAAACTCTACTATTCTCGGTAAGTTTTCGTTTTTTTCAGTAGTCCCAAAATGTGAGATATTGTGCATGCTGTTTTAGAAATTGGCATCTGTAAAGTTGCCGTGATAATGTAAAGAACAGACGAATTTCACATGTTTTTTTAAAGGTTGAGTTGGCACGCAGTGGCTGTGTGAGGCCTCATTTCAGTTTTGAGCAAGCTTAATATAGTAGTAAAGAAGCGCTCAATCAGGCGGGCATCGACATAAGCACAGTCTTTTAATGTTAGTTTTTAAGGGGCTTTCATTGATTTAAAGCATTAAGGCCAATTTATGTATCCTGAATAATGTACGCGAACGTCGCGGAGTCCGCGACGTTCGCGTACATGCTCAGTGTCAGAAATGTGCAACTCACCGCGTGGTTAGTGGTGTTCGTTGATTCCAAATCAAGTATCGTAGCGAAATACAGTTTCTGCCGGCCAACGAGCAATGAGTCTTCCAACAGGAATCAATGGGATTAACAAAATGCGATAAATGTGCAATAAAACACGACCGAAACTGCATTTCGCTACGATACTTGATTTGGAACATCAACGAACAACACTAACTCGGCGAGTTGCACATTTCTGGGTTCACGTTACTCGTTCGTTAACGTTTGCCACTTACAAGATGCAGTGTAAAGCTTTCAAAAAAGTTGTATAGTGATTCAGATAAAGTGTGTAATAAGCCTGTAGGGCATTGATTATTAAATTGAAGTCCTGATAATGTAAACAAATGAAAACGTTTTAATTTTCGGTTTTATAAGTTATAATTACCATAACAAGTGGTTTACTTTTTAAAAGCTGTGGTATCACAAGTTATTCTTCATTTGTCTGGCCTAGTTTAACACGTGTTACACCGTATTTGATGAAATGTGACACTGACAATGGACCCATGTCACATCTCTTAATTGTCTTTGGACATTTAATTTCCAGTATTGAGATTCATACCTCTGATACATTTATCTCATCTTTTGCAGTTATCTCATGATTTGCAGTTTTTCCAGTCTTACCAAGCTACTTTTGGGTACTTATGTATAGTAAGTTATGAACTAATTGTTAATTGATGACACAAGCTTATTTTATTGTCATTTGTCCAATATCTAATGTTTTTCTTTTTCTCTACAGGATTATGTATGTGGACGTGTAAGGAGTGCAGTTTGGAGTTAGCTACCAGCTACCTATTGCTGCAGCATTTTAGGCAGGCACATGGGCGTCTTCGAGGTAGTTATAGATATCCATGTCCATACACAGATTGCCCATGTACAAAGCAAAAATGGAGAAAACCTTCTCACACAGACGCCTCAAGATTGTGGAGGAGAGGCCAATAGAGCGTAACAGTGACCGCCCCTTTTTAACAGCTCCGGTGCCGGAAGTAAATTTCCCATGCATTTATCTCGTCCACTTTTCGTATAATCCTTATAAAAAGAGTATTAAGCCTTTAACCAAGCCGATCGTTCGTTGTGGTAGTCGTGACCATATTATGTTTGATTCGGGCATAAAAAGAATTTGGAAAACGGAAGAAAAGCCAAAGGTACTTTATTTTGTTGACCGAGTGAGGAACTACTCATCCCGAATCAAACATAATATGGTCACGACTACCATAACAAACGATTGGCTTGGTTCAAGTCTTAATACTCTTTTTATAAGGATTATACGAAAAGTGGACGAGATAAATGCATGGGAAATTTACTTCCGGCACCGGAGCTGTTAAAAAGGGGCGGTCACTGTTACGCTCTATGATTGGCGTCTTCAAAGACAGATGGCCAGCCCTGTTCCAGGAAAGTGGAGTAAGTACATTTGTATGCAGGGGTGAAACGAACTAACTCAAATTATTTGCTTGTTGACTTTTTATGCCACGGTAATGAGTGGCTGCAACATTTTAATTATAATTTGGTGATAGCCCTAGAAGCCTGTCTGAGTGATTTATAACAATCAATCAATTAATGGCCTTTTATTTTTACTTCTCAAAATATTCTCAAGGTGAATGAAGAGTTCCTGTGGATCACAACAAAACCTCTGCAAACAAAGTTCCTGGCCCAGCTGGACCACTTCTCTGAGAAACTCTTCCAAATTTTTGAGAGCAAAGGAGGTGTGAAAGGACAGAAGATAAAAAGGATCCTGGCGATCAAAGATGAGGTTTGTGATGATGCAAAGAAGACATTACTATTGTGCTGTGGGATTTATTTTAGGATCTTATTGTATATAGTTGCTAATTTAGACATGCTTGATACATATTAAGATGGCACTTCATTGCAATAATATGAACAAGCATTCAACAAAATGTAATTGTAGTAGTGTGGGTAATTATTGATACACGCCAACAGCCAACCACCTTGTAAAGCAAGTGTAAGTGCGTTTGTGGGGTGTTGGTATCCTGCATAGTAGGCTCTTGACAAACAAGCATTTGCTCTTCAATAACCTGCTCTACTTCTTGTTCCACCATTGTACCTGTATTTGGCTAAGTGTCTTCCTATTTTGTGGCTTATGTTTTAGCGTGACGACATCAATATCAGGAGGGAGTGTGTCCTTAAAAGCCTGATAAGATACCTCAATGAAGATCCCGACTCTCTTCAAAGAATTCCTGGTAAGTTTCCGTTTCCCGTGTAGTACATAGCCGTGTTCCCAGCTACATCCCCACACTACTAAGGAATCAGATGAGTTGCAATATAAACATGTTTCAGTAAAATATTTCTCAATATACATATATAAATTAAATGTTAACAAATGTATTTCTAATGCACACATTATGTCTGCATTAAATGTGATAAAAATATATTTGTTATAGTTGCATCATGTTCTGTTTCCTAGCTATCATGGAAATTCTTTTAAGTTCAATTTAGTTCAATACAAAAAATACAAGCCTTTTTTTGTTTTGATGATATGGGCTCACCCAAATCCAAAAAGACTAACTCAAAATGATAGAATGTAAGATGGGACCCATCTGAAAAAAGGGACATTTTGTATTTATGAATTCATTACTTGGTTCGGACTCTATTTGCATGATTTACTGTATCAATGTGGTGCTTGTCAGTTTGTGATCATATTTTCATCAAAGCCCAGGATGTTTTGATATCGGCACTAGCGAGTTAAGTTTCTCTCTTTAAGGAACTTTAAAAATGATTTTAGGTTTAACTGGAAATTTGGCAGCCACACTGCCTGCGTGAGCAGCACCTGTCACATGTGGTTCAGCTGAATGAATCTAGAATATATTCAGGTTGAGGCTGGGATGCACCTGTATACAGCTCAAAGTTAAAATGACGTTTAAACACAGCGGATACCGGAATGTGAAAACAGCAACACAGAAGAAAAAATTGCACTCAAAATCAGATTATCTTCAAAAAAAAAGTTTTAACACTTTTAAAGAATGTCTCTCAGCTCTCCTGCACACAAGTCGAGTCTCAGCACTCGCCCCTGCACCTACATTTGCCATTGTTCTTCATCTACAGCATAGACCTCTGCAATATTCACTGTATTCATTAATATTCCTGTTTGTTTGAGGTTTATGTTTATAGTTATTTCTTCACAAAAAGAATGTTGTGTATTTTTGTTTTTCAGCCATCTGCTGCTGAGGATGCAGAGAACATTGTCGACACAGTTATGGGCATTCACACAGTACGTCAGTTTGAGGAGCCAGATGACATTGGAGTAGTCATTGAAGGCGTGAAAGTCCTCAACAATGTCGGAAGTGCTACAATGGCTTTCATCATGCTGTTTGGGCTTATCTATGCTCTGGATCTTAGTTTCCCAGACAACCTGAAATACACTTTTGAGTTCGTCCAGAAAATCCTCATGAATCTGGATGGACACAGGCTCAACACCAAAATACAGCAGTTGAAAATCAAGCTGTTCATGTGAAAGGAGGAACGGGTGAGCTTTGAGCCATAAATAATAGAGCATTGGTCTGTAATTGCTCCTTTATGTTTTGCTGCCTGGAACAGTTGCTTTAAGCCTGAGGAATTTCGATCTGCATTTGTAAAATGGACAGTATTTTTCAAAAATGTTTATGCACTTTTATTGACTTGTACACAGTATTTAATAGTTGAACTGAAGCCTCCATATGTCACCGTTGGTTGCCTGGCCAGCTGCTGGCCCTGTTGTGTTCCTGAGGCAAAGTAACAATTGAGGTCTAGCACATGACAGAAGTAGAACTGCATATATACAAAAATGTAGAGAGGGAGCTAAAGGACTCTCTAAGTGTTACATTCATTTCTGTTGGAACATAAGTACTTCGATCAAAAGAATAACTCACAGTGACAAATGTTTACCATTGTCAAAGGAGAACTCCGACGATTTTTAACCCCATTATTGTTTTGCTGAGGGTCACTCCATGTTGAGGGAAGCTAAAACCCTGAAAAATGGATTCGACCAAGCCAGAGATCTGCACTGGCCGCCGGCGCTACAGAATAGCTATAACACTAACCTATGGGGGCAAGCTTTGTCCGCTTTTGGGGCTTCTAAACACATTCAGAAAACCATTCCAAGACCTATGTTACACGAGTTGGTTCTTTACGAGACACCAACGTGCTTGTTTAACTCAAATAGTGTGGCGAAACTGTATAAACTTTGTGTTTTTGCATGTAAACACTCCACAGCCCTTACTAGCCGATAGCAGAACGGATGCACTCCCTGGGAGCGCATCCGTTCTGCTATCTGCTAAGGGCTTTCTGGATAATCATAGTCAACGGGCTAATCTGCGGTGAGTGTTTACATGCAAAAGCAAAGTTTATACTGGTTCGCCACACTATTTGAGTTAAACGAGCGCACGGTGGTGTCTTGTAAAGAACCAACTCGTGTAACATAGGTCTTGGAATGGTTTTCTGAATGTGTTTAGAAGCCCCAAAAGCGGACAAAGCTTGCCCCCATAGGTTAGTGTTATAGCTATTCTGTAGCGCCGGCGGCCAGTGCAAATCTCTGGCTTGGTCGAATCAATTTTTCAGGGTTTTAGCTTCCCTCAACATGGGGTGACCCTCAGGAAAACAATAATGGGGTTAAAAATCGTCTGAGTTCTCCTTTAACTAATGAATCCTGGAGGAACAAAGACTCATACAACTTAAGTGTTTTAAAAATATATATTTACTACTTTAGCTTTTATTGTAGTCCAATTGTTGTCCAAATGTTTGCATGCATGAGCACAGTTGTATTTTGAGCATGTGCGTATGCACATATTGTATTCAGAGCTCTATTGACCTTTTGAGGACCTTTATTGAGGAATTACTACTTACTTATTTTGAGTTCTTGTTTGAAATAAATGTTTTGGTTGCACTAATGATCCTGTTTTAATAAAAGCGTTTTAATAAAAGCACCTCAAGCAGTTAATGTCTCATGTATGTTATATTGGGGTAGGGAGTAGAATGGGAGGGGGGGATTTTTGAATAATTCATTTCCAATTAACCATATATTTTTAGGTTGAACAAACACAATTTATTTTAACTACGTAAATATAATCACTTGTTTAGTTCTCTTTAACACAAATATGTAGTGGTAACTCAATCTAATTTCATTAGATGGATGAATTTAGTTTCTGCTGGACTAACTTTAAAAGAAAGTGTTGGATGAACTCAAATACATTACATTGAATCGATGGACTTGTTTTAGGTTGGGGTAACACATTTATTGGATGGAAAACCTGCCCACAATTTAATTGAGTTCATCCAATGAGTTATTTTTTTGAGTGATGTATCAAAATAATCTTTGAGAAAATATTCAAAACAGGTACTTATATGACCAGAGAAATGTCTAATCATATATTGATTTGAATTATTAAATAGTAAGGTGGGTGATAGGATGGGCTGTGGTAATAATTAAGGGGTTAAATTCTGTTCTGTTCAATCTTTTCAACCCTGTGATTAAGAACATGTTAGGAGTTCATCCCACACACACACAAATAAGGCACCACTTGTGACTACCTGGCTGTTGAAAATAATTTTTCAATGTCTTGGGAGGCTCTTTATTTCCAACCAAGGACTCAAATGTAGACTTTTCATAAACAGGACAATGGGAAGGCTCATTTCAGTGGTTTCTTGAGGGATGTGAGGAATAACCATTGTATCCAATATATACATCAGTTTAAAAATCCAATCCAGAAAGACGTAAAACCTATAAAAAATACATATGTAGAAACTATTACAGCATTATCATAACGCTAACATTTTCAAATCCCTTAAGGTAAGCCAGTGGATGTCAAAGTATGGATACAAAAATAAATAGATGAGTATAGTGCAACATTTATTCTGTACAGAATAGAACGGTTGAAATGACAAATTAGTAATTTGTGTAGGAATATTTAAATAAAAACAATTACTAATTAGTTTTTCTAAGGGAGAGAGGAATCTTGTAATACTTCAATATGGCCTACAAGTTTCTTCAGGTATGAAGTGCAGTCTCGTACCCAAGATGCAATCAATTTCTAATTCAGTATATCACAGGAAAACAAACTTTCATTGCATGTTATTTCATGCCTTTTCCCTGACTGTCTAAGTTTGCAATTATTTTATTGTATCCATTAACCACATTAGTTGTACGACATGAATGCGAGTGCTGCTTGGCTGAATTGGACTTGTGCTTTGCATCCTGGGGCGCATTAGAAATACGAAAACCTTCAAAAAGAAAAATCACTTCCAAGTCTATTTGGTTTTCTATGCGGGAGGCAGATCTCCACACCAGACAATGTAATGAAGAGCGTACCGTCCGATTGGTCCTTTAGGATGTAGGCAGGGACTAAGCCTATTCTGAAGGTGCCTCCTTATAGTCTTGGGATAGCTAACATCCATTCAGCTCCACCTGGCTCTCTGTCGCTACAGGCAGGATGAGATGTGAGATGCGGCTCCAGAGGCCGCTCAGTTTGTCCACATCCATCCGGTCAAACGCCGGCCGGCTGCCAGAGCCCACAAACCTGTCTGCGATGTATTCTTGGACGATTTCCTCCACCTCTTTCAGACTCTGTTTAGAATCCAAGTGGTCCTGGGGCAGGAGCACAGTAAAGGCGAGAAACACCTGCTTGTAGGCGGCGTTCTCGTGGTCACAGTAGCGGTAGAAGATGAGCGTGGAGCCCGGCGGAAGCTCCTCAAAGCGATGGATGACGGCGGCGGGCTGGTCGCCTCCTCCGAAAGCTCCCCGCAGCTTGTTGTCGATGTCCATCTTGACCTGGTCGCTATCCTGGCCGGCTGTGGCGGCTCCGTCGATGTGGAGCACAGAAGCGTTGTGGGCAGCGGAGAAGGCCGAGGCCAGCCCTTGGGCCAGGCAGTACAGTGTCTTCTCAGCACTGCGGCCCGCAGCCAGGATCAGGCTGACTGGCTCTGTGGGCTCGGGGTTCTGGAGGTGCCCTTCCAGGTGAACCTTGCTCCTCTTCCACAGCTCAATGCGCTGGCCGGGGAACTGGCTCTGGAGGTCAGACCACTTGGCCAAAAACTCTCCAGGCTTTACTTTCTTAGTGAGGTTCTGGAGAGCTGGGACATTATTGTACACCAGAATAACAACAGCACTCAGCAGCAAGATGCACAGTCTTGTTAAGTACCAACAGAAACCTAGAGGGATGGAACACATTTTAGCCCAGTAAAAATGACAGAGGTTGCAAAATGTAAAAGTGGTACAGATTTCATTTTAAATATATAGGTTAATATTTCACCTCGAGAAGATCCATGGATTACCTTGACTGCTGGTTTTAAAGCAGGTTTCTTTACTCCTTAAAAACATTAAACCACCAACCATCAATATACAGCTACACAGAAAACATGTCCGCATGCTGCATTATTAAAATTAAAATTACCTCGATTGTTGAACCATTGAACCGGTTGTTTCTGCTGAGGAATGCTAACACACTGTCGTGTTGTGCAAGATACCGCAGACTTGGAGTAGCCTCGAGGGACATAGTTCGTACTCTTGGGAACACCTAGGGACGGGGCACCGTTGATTAATGCAAGGGGATAAACAACGCCAGATCACAGATTTGTTTTTCCACTCAAAATTACCTATTAAACACCTCGGATTTAAATAGCGGATAGAAATCTTTTGCCTAAAATACACTGTACACACTAACATTTGAATGCCCTAATTATTATGCAGAATACGATTATTATTAATCATGTCTGTGTAAACGTCCTCCAGATACGATATAATACTGCAACCCGAAACTGAGGATTACCAGTCTTCGGATAGTCTGCTATGCTTCTCGACATGGTCCTCTGAATCTGGGGTCTGTCCTCTTGGGAGCCAAGTGGATGTGCAGACTTGGCAGAAGACACACGTACGCTTCTTGGTGGTTCCGCTAAAAAGCAGTGCATTTAATTATATTAAGTATGGAATGTTTTGGACGCTACTTACATTTGAGCTATTGTTTTCATGTGTGGTTGCATTCCTACCTGCTGTGTTTCTCAGCACCCCTAGATCCTCATGTTTAACTGATTGTGAATGCTGCAACAACACAGGAGTCACGCGGTCGTCCTCAAACGATCCAGTCGTTTGTGCAGAACCTTTAAAGAAAAATGTGTTTCAATACAAATGGACAAAAAAAGAGAATACTATAGCTTTATAAATACATGAAACATAATTGTCATCAAATTAACTCACCGATAAAGAGCTCTGGTTGTTGACTAGCATGAAGCGAATCCAGCGGCATCTCCATGTCTTGAGGTTTCTGCATCTCCAGATGTTCCTCTGGTTCTACATCCATGTCGTCATCATCATCACCATCCATCACTTCGTCTTTCTCCACACGCCTTTTCTTGTTGGGGGACCCTGAGTAAATCACAACAAAGTTATGGCCTCACCCACGATAGCCAGATGTTGGCCTTATTATTGAGAGTAGTAATAATATGCAAATACAGTCGGAACCCTACTTTTATCTGCCGATGCATTCTTCGTTTCTTTTGAACCATTCACAGCTGCAACGGTTGTGTTTTCTACCCCCCCTTTCGTCCTCTTTAATGGGGCCCTGGCTTCAATCTTCATTACTGGAGGAAATTAATAATTATAGTTAACTAATTCATACATGATGATACACATTAGGTCTAGACACATAAACACGGAAGCGAAAACAAAAGTGGCGTATGGCTAATATAGCGACCAGCAACGCATAACCAAACCACACGAACACTCAGGAAGTAAAGCTGTATTAACGTTGTACAAATAAAACGTTTACTAATTTACTAATCAAACGTAGATGGATGGACCCGCTAGATAGCTAGAGAGTTAGCCATGTGAGCTATGAACTGTTCACCAACTAACCTTTAGCTGCAGACTGCCTCGTTGATCGCCTCGTGGTTCGAGTCACAGTATTTTGAGAATCGCCAGACTCCATGTTATAAGGATATCGTGTGGAGCATTGTATTAACACATGTATCCCCGGGATTGATTTTAGCGGCGCACTACACCACCGCTGTCAAATAAGATAAACAGGCGGAACGAGCGTGTTTACGTTAACAGCCTTCAAAATAAAAGGCCCAGAGAACATGAACATGAATGTATTCATCCAGATTAAATTAACCAGCAGATACGGAGAAATAATTTGTTCCAAATAAGTCGTACGACTCGTAATGCATGCCACATTGTATTTCCATGTTCGTTTTCTTATGATTTGTGCATTGGTGATTTAGGTAGTATTTAGTCGGATCACTTTCATGGCTTTTGCTTTGAAAAACACATTTCCGGTTTGTGGTAGGAGTCGTTAGTTGTCAGTGCGCGTGCGTGCGAAAACCTGGGTTAAATTTCATCATGTTTTGATGGTCTTTGGTAAGAAATAGTCAATACATATATAAACATAGGTTTAATCTATTCCCCAAACGATTTAGCTATTATCTATTGAAAACTGACTTAAGTTGGCGCGACGTTTGGTGAATAATATTAGCTTTATTTAAACTAATTGTGTTAGTTTCGTTTTCATAAGAATCGCGCACTGTTTGCCTATTGACAACTAGGCAGGATGTGTGGACTGGGCTGCTCGTGGGTTTATTATGGCTCATATTCAATCGCATATATGCTGTTAACATGTTGAGGGGGAAAACAAACGTTGAATTTCGATTTTAAACACTGTCTGCCTCGTCTCTACGCAGGTTTGAATAACACCGAATTGATCGTCTTGAGCGTGGTGCATGTCCCACTTCACAGACATGGCTGCACACGTTGAAGAAATCGGTCCATGTCCGGCCGGTACTGAAAATGTTAAGGCAATCAAGATAGTCAATAATGTGTAGACTGTTGTAAGACAACTGTGACTTATTTTACTATTTTCTATAGAAAACACCCAGGAAGCAGAACCCCACTCAAATGTTACAGAATCAGATGAGAACAAGGAGGAAGAGGACAATCTTACTCAACATCTTCATAAAACAGAAGGTGTTTTCGAAGTTGAGTACAATATAGTATTTTACCTTGCCTAATTTTAGGTAGAGCGGGAAGGTGGGTCGATCCCCGGCTCCTCCTAGCCAAGTGTCAAGGTGTCCCTGAGCAAGCAACATGTGTTGTCATGGGCACTGTGGAATATGTTGCAGATGCAGCTTGCATAATACATATTATTTTTTATTGCATTATAACACCCTCGGTGCAGCCCTAACTTGAGTCGTAGAGGGTCTATCCGTGTTCGTATTTGCGTTATGCACGAAGGCTGAAGAATGTATGAAATTTATTTTTGTTTTACACAATTCTCTGTAGAAGGTGGATCCATTATTAAGAAGCCACCAGCAGAGGCTTCCTTTTCACATGAACCAGCTAACACAAAGGATGACAAAGCTGCACAGGAGAAAGCGCAGGAAGATGAAGAACAAAATAAGAGAGTGCCAGTGGCAGAAAATGTTACAAACACCAGTGATCAAGAGGGTAAAGACTGGTTTGATATTTACATGACACTAATCTAATGTACTGCTTTATTTGACTTACATTTACTTATTTCTCTGGCTTTTGATCTTAAGCCAGTTTTGTAATACATCAAAATGGTTGCTTTCTCACAAGCACCCAATAACTCTTGACAATCATCACTGAAAATGACCAATAGTTTGTTCTTAATTCCTAAGACGCTGTTCAACATCCGGTTTCCACAGAAGGGTCCAAGAGTGCAGTAATGGACGGAAAACTAGACCCGAAGGAGAACATGCCCCGGGACACTGAGCAGAGCCAGGGGGACAACAGGTCCACTATACCTGACGAACGTTAGTTGAGTTTGACCATTTTAGATTTTACATTTCAGTTGTTGGTACAATATCTATCCGTGTTTGTATTGTATGTATGTTATACATGAGGGCTGTGTATACAACCTTTTTTGGTTTTCACATTTTTCTGTTAAAGGTGGATCCGTTACTAAGAAGCCACCAGCAGAGGCTGACCTTTCACATGACCCAGCTAACACAAAAGATGACAAAGCTGCACAGGAGAAAGAGCAGGAAGATGAAGAACAGAATAAGGAAACCACTAGTGATCAAGAGGGTAAAGACCGGTTTGATATTTACATGACACTATTATTTACACTATCATTTACATGACTTTCTCTAAATGTACTTCTTTATTTGACTCTTACATTGACTTTTTTCTCTGGCGAACAAAAGAAGAAAATAAAGATGATTCCGATTCTGAGAGGCCATACAACGATGACACTACAACCTCCCGGCTGAGGCTATCCGCCCAGAGCCACAACCTCAAGAGCAGATGTCCTGTTCTGGAGGACATAAGCCCTGCACTTGAGATTCAGTCAGACCCTCCAGTTGTAGAGGTTGCTGTAAATCGTGCAGGTAGTCTCCACCTCAGTTAGTGATAGATATGTATAACAGTTGTGTACATTTCCCATTGTTCCATTCCAATGTTAATAACAAACATCTCGATTGTCAAAATGTTCTGGGGAAGGGCATTGAAGCCAGCATCATATTTCACCCCCTCAATCTAGAAATGCATCCTATGCCCCGAGATAAATTATGTTAAACTAACCCAACTCTCACCTCCATTTGGAAATACAAGTTATTTTTACACATTCACATTCACAAATATACACACATATGTGTATAATGTATATTCATACAATCCACATGCCATTCACAGGAACAAAAAAGTACCTGTTGGTGGGAGTCCTGGTGGGACTTCTGGCTGTGGTGGTGATGGAATTCCGACCTCAGCCGGAGCAGAAGACTTTGCCCCAGGTGGACAACTTCCTCAGAGAGATGACCCAACTAAAAACTCGGTTCCACGGCCAGCGGCCAGAGCTATGGAGCAGAAGCAGAATTCACCTGGAAAGGCACCTCCGGACCGCCGAGCCCACAGAGCCAGTCAGCCTGATCCTGGCTGCGGGCCGCAGCGCTGAGAGGACACTGTACTGCCTGGCCAAAGGGCTGGCCGCGGCCTTCTCCACAGCCCACAATGCTTCTGTGCTCTGCATCGACGGAGCCACCACAGCCGGCCAGGACACTAACAAGGTCAAGATGGACATCGACAACAAGTTGCAGGGAGCTTTTGGAGAAGGCAACCAGCCCGCTGCCGTCATCCATCACTTTGAGGAGCTTCCGCCGGGCTCCACGCTCATCTTCTACCGCTACTGTGACCACGAGAACGCCGCCTACAAGCAGGTGTTTCTGGCCTTCACTGTGCTCCTGCCCCAGGACCACTTGGATTCTCAACACAGTCTGAATGAGGTGGAGGAAATCGTCCAAGAATACGTCGCAGACAGGTTTGTGGGCCCCAGCCACCGGCCGTCGTTTGACCAGATGGATGCGGACAAGCTAAGTGGACTCTGGAGCCGCATCTCACATCTCATCCTGCCTGTAGCAAAAGAGCCACAGGTGGAGCTGAATGGATGTCAGTAATCTCAATACTATAAGGAGGTACCTTCAGAACATGCAGGGGCTGGGCGATATGGCCAAAAATGTTATCACAATAATACTTTTCATATCAGTCGATATCATATATATATACATACATACACACACTAGGGATGTCCCGATCAAGTTGTTTTGCCCCTGATCTGAGTAATTTAATATTGAGTATCTGCCGATACCAAGTCCCGATCCGATACTTGTATTTTCCTAGATAATACAGTTGCACAGTGCACTTTAAGTACACTAATGTTATTAAATCAAATCAAACTTTATTTCTATAGCGCTTTAGTACAACATTTGCAATACAAGGTGCTTAACAATACAATGAAAATACAACAAAATACAACAATGCAATGAAATTATAACCAAACAATGAGAATACAACAATAAATAATACAACAATAAATAAAAGATAGACCAGGGCCCAGTTTCCCGATAACGATGTACGATCCATCTTACGAGCCATCTTACCAATCATCTTTCGAACGATCGTTATTTTTTTCCGTGCGTTTCCCGAAACTCCTCTTAACATGAACGCGCGTGCACAGATCTAACGATCGATCGTAGCCTCGTACCTGTCCACTGACACGCATTCGAAGGGCGCTTACGTCACAACGCTGCGCGAAGGCTGTCCCAATTCGCAGACTCCTTCGAATGCGTACTTCAAATGCGCACTTCTTTTCCCTCTTTTGGAGGACGCATCGCATGTATCCTTCGCGGCCTCGCATATCCCAAAATCCTTTGCGCGCCGCTGTTCAGAGGCGGGAAAAGAATAATGGCGACACCAAGTGGCAATGAATTTATATTTAAATGTAATAAGTATTGGGTTTATATTTAATTACTTTTACTTACTACTTGTTATACTTTTACTAATTACTTATATTGTATTACTTTTATTATCCCCGCTTTATTTCCAGACTGTAAAACTGCAAACTCAGTTAAACGATCGGATTGAATAAAGAGCTACGTTTATGATTATCACTATTATATGTTATACTTCATTATTATCATTATTATGATCATTTTTTGCTTTATTACAACCCTTCCGTCTGTTTTTCAACTGACGGCAACGGCTACGTTACTACGGTTACTACCAACTGACAGCTGGTGACGCGGCTGTGGTGACGCAACCAGGAAATGCTTCGAAGGCTAGACCGTCTCATTTAACAACGGTTGATGCGGACTTCGAAGGACCCTTCGAAGTACGCAGCCTTCGAAGGCCGCGAGGCTGCGTACTTCGAAGCATGCATCCCGTGAATTGGGACACAGCTATATTATACCATGGTCTGGGTGAATACTCGATTCTGATTGGCTGGAGGGTGTAGGTTGAAAAGTACACCTACGAAAGACGTTGACGCTATTAAGACGCTATGGCCACGTTGCAGGCAACGCCTGCATACGGGAGATATTAAATAGTCCGCTCGACTTGTAAAAAAACCCCAAAACCTCACGATTTTAACTCTAAAACACATTCAAGTATTATTAATTGATTAAATATTTATTTATTTCGTAAGTGACCATGGTATAAGCGGGATAATGCCCTTCGAGGTGTCCATTAACAGAACCGTCCTCCGAGGTTCAGGCCTCCGCGTCGTCCATTCATTTCTGTTAATATTTAATCAATTAATAATACTTTAATGTGTTTTAGAGTTACAATCGTGAGGGTTTTTTTTATTTTTATAAGTCGCGCGGACTATTTCATATCTCCCGTATGCAGGCGTTGCCAAGCAACGTGGCCATAGCGTCTTCATAGCGTCAACGTCTTTCCTAGGTGTACATCAAAGATAAGATTATAGAGCTCCGCTCTATAATCTTCAACCAATCAGAATCGAGTATTCACCCAGACCATGGTATAACATAGACTAAGCTATATAGCCTATCGTAACTTTAGCGTCACCAGCTGGACACTCAGTAGTATTGGATGTGTTAAGACGCTCGTAGCGCTACGAGGACAGCTGGAGCCCTCGTTAGCTACGAGCGTCTTAACGACGGTCGTTACGCAACGATGCTTTCGGGAAACGGTGTGAAAACTGATGGTCGTACGACGAACTTAACGAACCACTTAGGCTAACGACGCTTTCGGGAAACTGGGCCCAGAGATGTCAGTGTATAGTACTTGTTTTTCTTCAATTTACTAAATAAGGTAAACAAACTACAAATATTTTGATATGGCTCTTATCACAATTCCACTTAGTGCAGCGTTTGTTTTTTAACAAAATGACCAACTAAACAAACTAAAAGATGTCTTCAGCTCTTATCAATTCCCCTTAGTGCAGCATTGTACTAAAACTAGGGCACTCAAAATGAGTAATATAATCACAATTCCACTTCGAAGTGGTGTAATAGCTTAACTTTAACATTCACAACAAATACAAAATTACAATTCCGCTTACTGCAGCATTATAGTAAAAGTACTAGCATACTAAAAATGAAATCTCAGTTCCACTTGAAAGTGTCAGTGCAGTCCGTTGCGTACGTAAGAGAAGACCACATTACCCAATAACCGCTTGTGGGATTATTCGTTCATGACGGCAAAAATCGAATATATATATATATATATATTTTTTACTTGGTCTTCTTTGATCTTAAACATTAATCTATACCATTTTTAACAGTTTCTAAAATAAGGGTTAGGGTTAGTTTTGTCGTTATTAAAGTAACGCATTTGTTTTTAACGAATTGAACCGCTTCAGAAATGAAAAGGAAAAAACGATCACTTGATATAAACGTGACGCTGCAGGAGCCCGGCTCCGATTCAGACAGGGTGTAACTAGATATTAAAGGTACACTGTGTAAAATCTAGTGTCATCTAGCAGTGAGGTTGCAGATTACAACAACGGATTCCAACGACGTAGGAGAAGCTACGGTGGCCTGTACTGGCCAGTAAGGTGCCAGTAGGTGTGAGGGGTGCAATAAATACCGGTAACTGTAATTTAATACACGGTCCAATGCTCAACGAGTACTTGTGTACTCATTTTGGTTTTTTGTTGTCTGTGATAGTTTCACCAATGTACACATGGAAAGTCACCTATGTATTACGTGTGTTATATTCACACTGGAGCTCCACTGGCCACGCAGTGTTTTACCTGCTTTTTACTGTTGTAGAGGTAGCAGGTTACACTTATACACAGCCATTTTAATGTTATATCCATTCTGAACATTTTGTAATGTGAGACGTATCCGGTTTAATTGCACTTTAGTTAGGCTATTGTTTAGAACAGGGTAATTTGCCTTTTGTGTAGAAATATTGACCAAACGATAGCTCTATAGAGGAGTGCTGCTGCCCGACGGTCACACTAGGAAGCCCCGTCTCCTGGGCAGGTAGACACCGCTAGACACACTGGACTCATACCGGTGATCACGTCTTTAGTTCACCATGTCACTAATTCAGAGATTGAATATCTGTTGAATATCTAATATCTTTAACTTAAAAAAACAAATACTTTCAAACTAGATAATCTGCTATTGAGATTATGATATTAGTAGCGCTATGCTGCTATAAATCTCATTTTCAGTTTTGATGTCGGGACGTCCCTGGCGGGTGGACATTATTCTAAAACGTATTGAACGCAGGGGAATTCCGCCCACTCGGGCGGAGTTCCAGGGACTAAATGTTGGCGAACAAACCTATTTTAGTCTAAACAACAATATGCAACGGCAAAGGCTTTATTTCTCTACAGCCGTTTGTCCGTTCTGGGCTACTGTAGAAACATGGCGGTGCAACATGGTGGCCTCCGTGGTGACCCGCTCCCAATGTAGATATAAACGGCTCATTCTAAGTAAAGGAAAACACGATTATTATTTTCAGGTCATTATACACTAATGAAAACACACTTATGGATATTATATTCAATTTCTGCCAAGTCTGTTCCACTAGGTGCCACGAAATTCTACACAGTGTAACTTTAGGCCCAACGCACACAGCTATATCAGAACATACACATAATAAACATTTTTGAATATCCATATGAATCTGGTTCTTGTTTGTGTCGCGGTACAATAGTGATATAGGCTTTGGGTTTAATGGAAAAACCCAAGCTGGCGGTGGATAATTAGGTAATGGTCCCACCTTAACGCTTTTATTCCAACATTTCTCCCATGTCTCCTGTCAGGTTTATCAAAGCTCTTTCAGACTTACAGCCCAGCTTTGGCATACTTCAAGTGAGACCTGGTTACATTTTGGAGAAGATTTGAGGAAAACATATTTTTGGTAAAAATGAAACAAAATGTAATGTTCCCCCCTTATCGCTTTTTTCCACCATTTCTGTCATGTTTCTCCCATATCTCCTGTCAGAATCTTTTTTTTTTTTTTTTTTTTACATAAATGGTGTAACCAGGTCTCACCTCAAGTATGCCAAAGCTGGGCTGTAAGTCTGGAAATGTCATAAACCTAACTGACCAACTACCAGGCTCGCACGTTGTTGGCCTCCACCTGGATATCTTGGAGGCAAAGTAAATGTCATTAAAAAATAAATAAATAAATAAAACAACATTATCACGAATATTAGTGTTGAAAGATTGAAAAATATTGTTGTGTTATTGTTTGTGTGCCTACTGAAGAAGCGATGCCAGTATGTTCATTTTAGGGATCCTCTTTTAGATTCTTAAATCAAAAAGGGCACCTACTCCAGCACTGTGCAGACATTTTGGGGGGCAAAAAAACTCACCCCACCGACACATAATCACACACTATGTTCATAACATGGGACCTGTTAAAATTCTACTTAAACACATTAATCCATGAAGAAACCACAGATTTGATGTAGTAACGCAAGTCAGTCAGTGTTACTTAAGAAATGCAGTCAGTCATTTACCTTTCATTATGAGTAATGATCAGATTCTAGATCAGCAGTCCTACTCTGACATGCTTGATCGATAAGCCACCTGAATTTGGGGTTTCAAAGCTTCCTTCTGTTTCCATGTTCTGTACTAATTTGTTACTCTGCATATATTTTATAAATAAGGCATGGGTACAACTACTGAAAGGTTGATTTTTAGTAACAGGAAACTAAACCACAGTATTTAATTATATTCAAAACCACACGCGCGCGCACAAAAATAAAAGGGGGTGACGAATCACTAAACTACCAAAACTATGCAAAATATTACCTCCTGCTTCAGAAATGAATTGAATATTTGTACATTTTCCAGCACGACGGAGATAACAGAGTTTCTATGATAATTAGACTTGCTTGTTCGCGAGTACCGAGGTGAAGGTGGCAAGTTTTTTTTAACGGATATATACTATTAAAAAGTAAGTGTTATTTAACCGTGGTTTAATAATTAAAACAGTGCCTACCTGAGTGACATCATTCACTTTAATCGAACTGGGGATGCGGTGCTTTCATGAAGTTATCTCGCTTCACGAAACGTGTGAGTGTCATTTTGTTCGCCACAGAGCTTAACGACGCTAATGTCCGGGTTGGCGTCGCCCTGGGTTCCCTCGACGAAAAGCCAATGGAATTTTTCCATTGGATTTGGGATAATTGCAGAAAAGTTTTTTAAGCCACGTAAAAGCTTCAAAATTCACAAGTGGGGTATTTACTGATGTATTTTATGTCGTAGACCAAAACGTGGCCATCTCTTAAGCTTGTGTTAACCACAGACCTTATTTCAGGCACCTAACCGGCGAAAACCCAACGACTTCGACACGAGAGAACCGGAAGTGCCAACATGCTAACGGATTTCCGGGTTTTAAGACTCATTCCTGCACCACTCTATTGCTTAGCAACATGGCGTACTTGCTGTACATGTAAATGCTCATTGCTTATTGTTTTCATTCCTTTTGAGTCTCCCTCGGGTCTCAGACCAGAGGAAGTACTATCCCTGATCTTGGAGGTATGGATACCAAAGAGGGCAATTGTAAAATATTTAAATTCTGCTATGACGCTGCATATCATGAAACGATCATCTTCGGCGCTAAGGCTTACGAAAAGCAGCCTATTATTCACAACTCCTGTCTAGTTTGTTATTATTTTAGAATAAAAGAGGGCAACTGTTAGGAGTTGTCTGGTATGTCAATATGAACTTGGTATTGTTCTTTATTTGTGTGTTGGCAACTGTCCAATTCACTGTGTGCCAATTCTTCATGTTTAGACTAAATGTGTGAGGGCGGAGCGACCACTTTATCTGTTATCTTTCAGACGACGCCTGTCTGGTTTCTCCAGCCCAAGGTGTCATGTCTCCTTCCCCACACTAAATGTGAACTAAACGTGTACTTCTTGTGTAGGCCTTACCTGCTTCACCCATTACTCAGCAACATTGTTCTGATTCTTCAAATACTCACACTGTCATCTTGGGGGTGCTGACTGCCACTGTCTCCGCCCACGGTACCCACTGTCTCGGCCCACGGCACCTACTGTCTCGGCCCACGGTACCCACTGTCTCGGCCCACGGTACCCACTGTCTTGGCCCACGGCACCTACTGTCTCGGCCCACGGCACCTACTGTCTCAGCCCACGGTACCCACTGTCTCGGCCCACGGTACCCACTGTCTCGGCCCACGGCACCTACTGTCTCGGCCCACGGCACCCACTGTCTCGGCCCACGGTACCCACTGTCTCGGCCCACGGCACCTACTGTCTCGGCCCACGGTACCCACTGTCTCGGCCCACGGCACCTACTGTCTCGGCCCACGGCACCCACTGTCTCGGCCCACGGTACCCACTGTCTCAGCCCACGGCACCCACTGTCTCGGCCTATACCCACTGTCTCGGCCCACAGCACCTACTGTCTCGGCCCACGGTACCCACTGTCTCGGCCCACGGTACCCACTGTCTCGGCCCACGGCACCTACTGTCTCGGCCCACGGCACCCACTGTCTCGGCCCACGGTACCCACTGTCTCAGCCCACGGTACCCACTGTCTCAGCCCACGGCACCCACTGTCTCGGCCTATACCCACTGTCTCGGCCCACAGCACCTACTGTCTCGGCCCACGGTACCCACTGTCTCGGCCCACGGTACCCACTGTCTCGGCCCACGGTACCCACTGTCTCGGCCCACGGTACCCACTGTCTCGGCCCACGGCACCTACTGTCTCGGCCCACGGTACCCACTGTCTCGGCCCACGGCACCTACTGTCTCGGCCCACGGCACCTACTGTCTCGGCCCACGGTACCCACTGTCTCGGCCCACGGTACCCACTGTCTCGGCCCACGGTACCCACTGTCTCGGCCCACGGCACCCACTGTCTCGGCCCACGGTACCCACTGTCTCGGCCCACGGCACCTACTGTCTCGGCCCACGGCACCTACTGTCTCAGCCCACGGTACCCACTGTCTCGGCCCACGGTACCCACTGTCTCGGCCCACGGCACCTACTGTCTCGGCCCACGGCACCCACTGTCTCGGCCCACGGTACCCACTGTCTCGGCCCGCGGTACCCACTGTCTCGGCCCACGGCACCTACTGTCTCGGCCCACGGTACCCACTGTCTCGGCCCACGGCACCTACTGTCTCGGCCCACGGCACCCACTGTCTCGGCCCACGGCACCCACTGTCTCGGCCCACGGTACCCACTGTCTCAGCCCACGGTACCCACTGTCTCAGCCCACGGTACCCACTGTCTCGGCCCACGGTACCCACTGTCTCGGCCCACGGCACCTACTGTCTCGGCCCACGGTACCCACTGTCTCGGCCCACGGTACCCACTGTCTCGGCCCACGGCACCCACTGTCTCGGCCCACGGTACCCACTGTCTCGGCCCACGGTACCCACTGTCTCGGCCCACGGTACCCACTGTCTCGGCCCACGGTACCCACTGTCTCGGCCCACGGCACCTACTGTCTCGGCCCACGGCACCCACTGTCTTGGCCCACGGCACCCACTGTCTCGGCCCACGGTACCCACTGTCTCAGCCCACAGCACCCACTGTCTCGGCCTATACCCACTGTCTCGGCCCACAGCACCTACTGTCTCGGCCCACGGTACCCACTGTCTCGGCCCACGGTACCCACTGTCTCGGCCCACGGTACCCACTGTCTCGGCCCACGGTACCCACTGTCTCGGCCCACGGTACCCACTGTCTCGGCCCACGGTACCCACTGTCTCGGCCCACAGCACCTACTGTCTCCACCCACGGTACCCACTGTCTCGGCCCATGGTACCCACTGTCTCGGCCCACGGTACCCACTGTCTCGGCCCACGGTACCCACTGTCTCGGCCCACGGTACCCACTGTCTCGGCCCACGGTACCCACTGTCTCGGCCCACGGTACCCACTGTCTCGGCCCACAGCACCTACTGTCTCCACCCACGGTACCCACTGTCTCGGCCCATGGTACCCACTGTCTCGGTCACTTTGTTTCCCGGACGTCCGTAAGCTTCCAAGGTTGGAGGAAAGATGGACGACTCCATCCCAATAGACAACAGAGAAACAGATGACAACAGTATGGTGGGAGCACGTTGTTTAGGACATTTATGTATGCCTACACAATTGCTTTCACTTGCTTCGTTTAGCGTAGCACAGTCATTTGCTTTGAGATGGGTAGACTAAACCAGGCAGGTTGTGTGTATGTCGGCATGTTCTACCTTTCACGAAAACATAGTAAACGATTACCAAGAAACCATGACTACTAACATAACTAACATTCGAATGCTTCCAAAATGGAGGCGCTCTTCGCGATGTTGCGATGTACAAGTCCTATATCACATTAAAACAAGACAAAAAATAGCCTGATGAATTAAATCATGAGGCAAGTTTTAACTGTTGCAATTGCATATTATTTCATGCATTTTATCCAACTGTCTAAATGCGGGCATTTGCAATTATTTTATTGTATCCTGTATTGGACTCGTGCTTTGCATTCATTGGTGCATTATAAATACAAATAGGGGCGGATCTAGAAAAATATTCATGGGGTGGAAAGAGGATGCCAGGAGATTTTGAGGGGTGGCACCCTGTGGCAGATCGTGATCATAACCCACCCCGGCGCTGCCAACTGGGGTGGCAAGGCTTTTTTTAGGGTGGCAGTTGCCACCCCATGCCACCCCGGTAGATCCGCCCCTGAATACAAAAACCTTCAAAAATCACTTCCAAATCTATTTGGTTTTCAATGCGGGAGGCAGACCTCCACAAGAGACAATGCAATGAACAGCGTACTCTGTCCCATTGGTCCTTTGATGTAGGCAGGGATTTTCAGTCTCCAATACAAGCACTTGTCCGAAAGTGTTTGGTGTTAGTAAACTTGATCACAGACCGTGTCACCAACCAAAGAGCATTGAGCACAAATGCCCACTAGAGGGCACTAATCAACAAATAAAGAAAGATCTTGAGGTTTGGCTCCAACAAGGCATTTCTATTCATTATCATAAGAGGCAATTATTCATTACGTTTCTGATCTTTAGATCTAGTATGATGATGCAAGATGTTTGTTGTGTTGAGTTGATAATGAATCATATAATTATAACGGTTACAGGAACAGTTTTAAACCAGATACATTTTGTTCTTGCCATCACAGGTTAATACATTGTTGTGAAGTCACTTAATTTTGTTACATGCAACATGCCGGTGTTAGAATACATTTAAACAGCAAGTTTATGTGTTGGCAGCCTAGGCTTATATCCACTGCATTTCAAGTAAATATCTCCAGACCTCTACCAAGGCTCTTGTCATCACTTTGAGCCAGCAGTTACATTGCTTAAAAACAAAATACTGTACATTTAATTGTTAAATGTTATGTAACGGAAAGAGAAATGTAAAAATGTACCAAAAGCTTTTTGAAGTAATATAATGTACCTGGCATTGGCTAAGATATGAAAGATATTTCATTAAATAAATGGTCAACACAAAGATTGAAACATTAATACAACTATATTTCAGGTGTATTGTCTTGTTTAAATAATCAAATTAGAATGCATTGTTATAGCTTTAAACTTAAAACCTCTCTATAGGCCTAAAGGACACATTGTATGCATTACGTATTTAGGTTAAAAAAAAAAAGAAAGGTTTATCAAAATATTTATTGAGAAAATATTCACAACAGATAGACCATACGATGTCTCATCGTATATTAATTTAAAGATGAATTGTGAAAGGGGTGACAGGATGGGCTGTAGAAATAATTGTTTAAATTACTTCTGTTCAATCCTTTCAACCCTGTGATTAAGAACATGTTAAGAGTCCACCCCCATCCATCCCCCCACACGCGAATATAAGGCACTACTTGTGACTACCTGGCTGTTGAAAATATTTTTCAGTGTCTTGTGGCAGATGGTATTTTCTCATTGGAGCAGTTGAACAGTGTTTTTCTTCTGCAGGTCTTCATGGTTTCTCTGTTCCACGAAGCCGCCATGAAAAGCCAGTTTGGTTCTGAAACTTTGAGCAACAGCAGAATCCTGATGAAGGCTGTCAGCTCTCCAGCTGTGGCGTGTCTGTCCCTGCTGGCATCCACAACAAGGAAAACCAGTACGCTGCACAGAGGCTCTTCATATCCAACCAAGGACTCAAAAGCAGACTTTCCATAAACAGGACAATAGGACGGTTCATTTTAGTGGTTTCTTGAGGGATGAGGAATAACGATTATATCCAATATATACATCAGTTTAAAATAAATGTTCCAATTCAGAGATAAAAAACTATCAAAAATACATATGTATAAACTATTACAGCATCATCATAATGATACTTTAAAATCCCTCAAGGTAAGCCAGTACAAAAATAATGAATACATGAATTTAGTGCAAAAAAACCCGTCATTTGTATGGGAATATATAAAAACAACCAAGAATGATAGTTTTTCTAAAGGAGAGAGGAATCTGGAAGAATGTTTTTCTAAAGGAGAGAGGAATCTGGAATAATGTGGACCAAGGTGCAATCGATCTCTAATTCAGTATAGGGCTTGTACATCAGAATCATGGGATTTTTGTTGACGATACTCCACCATATTGAGGACTCGAGTTGTCCATCCATCCATTTTCTTCCGCTTATCCGGGGTCGGGTCGCGGGGGCAGCAGCCTAAGCAGGGAAGCCCAGACTTCCCTTTCCCCAGCTACTTCGGCCAGCTCTTCCTGGGGGATCCCGAGGCGTTCCCAGGCCAGCCGAGAGACATAGTCTCTCCAGCGTGTCCTGGGTCTTCCCCGGGGTCTCCTACCAGTGGGACGTGCCCTGAACACCTCACCAGGGAGGCGTCCGGGAGGCATCCTAACTAGATGCCCGAGCCACCTCATCTGGCTCCTCTCAACGCGGAGGAGTAGCGGGTCTACTCCGAGCTCCTCCCGGATGACCGAGCTTCTCACCCTATCTCTAAGGGAGAGCCCAGCCACCCTGCGGAGGAAGCTCATTTCGGCCGCTTGTACTCGCGATCTCGTTCTTTCGGTCATTACCCAAAGCTCATGACCATAGGTGAGGGCAGGAACGTAGATCGACTGGTAAATCGAGAGCTTTGCCTTTCGGCTCAGCTCTCTCTTCACCACGACGGATCCATGCAGAGTCCGCATTACTGCAGACGCCGCACCGATCCGCCTGTCGATCTCCCGCTCCATCCTCCCCTCACTCGTGAACAAGACCCCGAGGTACTTGAACTCCTCCACTTGGGGCAGGATCTCATCCCCGACCCGGAGGGTGCACTCCACCCTTTTCCGGTTGAGGACCATGGACTCGGACTTGGAGGTGCTGATTCTCAGCCCGACCGCTTCACACTCGGCTGCGAACCTGTCCAGCGAGAGTTGGAGGTCACGGTCTGATGAAGCCATCAGGACCACATCATCCGCAAAAAGCAGAGACCCAATCCTGAGGTCACCAAACCGGACCCCCTCAAAGCCCTGGCTGTGCCTAGAAATCCTGTCCATAAAAATTATGAACAGGATCGGTGACAAAGGGCAGCCCTGGCGGAGTCCAACCCTCACTGGAAACAAGTCCGACTTATTACCAGCAATGCGGACCAAGCTGTGACACCGGTCATACAGGGAACGGACAGCCCGTATTAGGGGGTCCGATACCCCATACTCCCGGAGAACCCCCCACAGGACTCCCCGAGGGACACGGTCGAATGCCTTCTCCAAGTCCACAAAGCACATGTGGACTGGTTGGGCAAACTCCCATGCACCCTCAAGGATCCTGCAGAGGGTGTAGAGCTGGTCCACTGTTCCACGGCCTGGACGAAAACCACATTGCTCCTCCTGAATCCGAGGTTCGACTATCCGACGGACCCTCCTCTCCAGCACCCCTGAATAGACCTTACCAGGGAGGCTGAGGAGTGTGATCCCCCTATAGTTGGAACACACCCTCCGGTCCCCCTTCTTAAAAAGAGGGACCACCACCCCAGTCTGCCAATCCAGGGGCACTGCCCCCGATGTCCACGCGATGCTGCAGAGTCGTGTCAACCAAGACAGCCCCACAACATCCAGGGCCTTAAGGAACTCCGGGCGGACCTCATCCACCCCCGGGGCCCTGCCACCGAGGAGCTTCCTGACCACCTCGGCAACCTCAGCCCCAGAGATAGGAGGACCCACACCCGAGTCCCCAGGCCCTGCTTCCTTACCGGAAGGCGTGTCGGTGGGATTGAGGAGGTCTTCGAAGTATTCCTTCCACCGATCCACAACGTCCCGAGTCGAGGTCAGCAGCGTACCGTCTCCACCATACAGTGTTGACGATGCACTGCTTCCCCCTCCTGAGACGCCGGATGGTGGTCCAGAACCTCTTCGAAGCCGTCCGGAAGTCGTTCTCCATGGCCTCACCGAACTCCTCCCATGTCCGGGTTTTTGCCTCGGTAACCGCCACAGCTGCGCTCCGCTTGGCCTGCCGGTACCTGCCTGCTGCCTCCGGAGTCCCACAGGCCAAAAAGGTCCTATAGGACTCCTTCTTCAGTTTGACGGCATCCCTCACCGCCGGTGTCCACCAGCGGGTTCGGGGATTGCCGCCACGGCAGGCACCGACCACCTTGCGGCCACAGCTCTGGTCGGCCGCCTTAACAATGGAGGCGTGGAACATGGCCCACTCGGACTCAATGTCCCCCGCCTCCCCCGGTACATGGTCAAAGCTCTCCCGGAGGTGGGAGTTGAAGCTCTCTCTGACAGGAGACTCTGCCAGACGTTCCCAGCAGACCCTCACGATACGTTTGGGTCTGCCAGGTCTGACCGGCATTCTCCCCCACCATCGCAGCCAACTCACCACCAGGTGGTGATCAGTTGACAGCTCCGCCCCTCTCTTCGCCCGAGTGTCCAAGACATGCGGCCGCAAGTCCGACGACACGACTACAAAGTCGATCATCGAACTGCGGCCTAGGGTGTCCTGGTGCCAAGTGCACATATGGACACCCTTATGCTTGAACATGGTGTTCGTTATGGACAATCTGTGACGAGCACAGAAGTCCAATAACTGAACACCACTCGGGTTCAGATCGGGGGGGGCGTTCCTCCCAATCACACCCCTCCAGGTCTCACTGTCGCTGCCAACGTGAGCGTTGAAGTCCCCCAGCAGAACGAGGGAATCCCCAGAGGGAGCACTTTCCAGCACCCCCTCCAAGGAGTCCAAAAAGGGTGGATACTCTGAACTGCTGTTTGGACCATAGGCACAAACAACAGTCAGGATCCGTCCCCCCACCCGAAGGCGGAGGGAGGCTACCCTCTCGTCTACCGGGGTAAACTCCAACATACTGGCACCAAGCCGGGGGGCAATAAGTATTGCCACCCCTGCCCGGCGCCTCTCACCAGTGGCAACTCCAGAGTGGAAGAGAGTCCAACCCCTCTCGAGAAGGCTGGTTCCAGAGCCCTTGCTATGCGTCGAGGTGAGGCCGACTATATCTAGCCGGAACTTCTCAACCTCGCGCACCAGCTCAGGCTCCTTCCCCACCAGAGAGGTGACGTTCCACGTCCCTAGAGCTAGCTTCTGCAGCCGAGGATCGGACCGCCAAGGTCCCCGCCTTCGGCCGCCGCCCAGCTCGCACTGCACCCGACCCCTTTGGCCCCTCCTGCTGGTGGTGAGCCGGCGGGAAGGGGACTCGAGTTGTAGTACTGTAAAATTCTAAATCAACGTAATGACAAATCGTTTCACGAAAAAATAGTAAACAATTATGAAGACACCATGACTAACATAACTAACATTCAAATGCTTCCAAAATGGAGGCGCTCTTCGTGATGTAAAAGCCCTATATCACATTAAAACAAGACAACAAAAATTTGCCTCAATTAAATCATGAGGCAAGTTTTAACTGTTGCAATTGCATGTTATTTCATGCATTTTCTCCAACTGTCTAAATGCGGGCATTTGCAATTATTTTATTGTATCCTGTATTGGACTCGTGCTTTGCATTCATTGGTGCATTATAAATACAAAAACCTTCAAAAATCACTTCCAAATCTATTTGGTTTTCAATGCGGGAGGCAGACTCTGTCCCATTGGTCCTTTAGGATGTAGGCAGGGACTAAGCCTGTTCTGAAGGTGCCTCCTTATAGACTTGAGATAGCTAACACCCATTCAGCTCCACCTGTGGCTCTTCTGCTACAGGCAAGATGAGATGTGAGATGCGGCTCCAGAGACCGCTCAGCTTGTCCGCATCCATTTGGTTAAACGCCGGCCGGCTGCCAGAGCCCACAAACCTGTCTGCGATGTATTCTTGGACGATTTCCTCCACCTCTTTCAGACTCTGTTGAGAATCCAAGTGGTCCTGGGGCAGGAGCACAGTGAAGGCCAGAAACACCTGCTTGTAGGCGGCGTTCTCGTGGTCACAGTAGCGGTAGAAGATGAGCGTGGAGCCCGGCGGAAGCTCCTCAAAGCGATGGACGACGGCGGCGGGCTGGTCGCCTCCTCCGAAAGCTCCCCGCAGCTTGCTGTCGATGTCCATCTTGACCTGGTCGCTATCCTGGCCGGCTGTGGCGGCTCCGTCGATGTGGAGCACAGAAGCATTGTGGGCTGTGGAGAAGGCCGAGGCCAGCCCTTGGGCCAGGCAGTACAGTGTCCTCTCAGCACTGCGGCCCGCAGCCAGGATCAGGCTGACTGGCTCTGTGGGCTCGGGGGTCTGGAGGTGCCTTTCCAGGTGAATCTTGCTCCTCTTCCACAGCTCAATGCGCTGGCCGGGGAACTGGCTCTGGAGGTCAGACCACTTGGCCAAAAAATCTCCAGGCTTTACTTTCTTAGTGAGTTTTTTGCCGCCGGCAGTGAGGTTCTGGAGAGCAGAGGCGTTGTTGTACGCCAGAATAACAGTAGCACTAAGCAGCAAGAGGCACACCATTCTTGTTAAGTACCAACAGAAACCTAGAAGGACGGAACACATTTTAGCTCAGCAAAAGCTACAGAGGTTGCAAAATGTAGAAGTGGTACAGATTTAATTTTAAATATATAGGTCAATATTTCACCTCGAGGAGAAGATCCATGGGTTACTTTGACGGCAGGTTTGATCGCAGGTTTCTTTACCCCTAAAAACATATTAAACCACTATCAATATACAGCTGCACAAAAAACATGTCCGTCTGCAGCATTATTCAAATTAAAAGTACCTTGATTTTTCAGTTGAACTGTTTTTTTCTGCTGAGGAACATTAACACGCTCTCGTGTTGTGTAAGATACCGCAGACATGGAGTAGCCTCCAGGGACATAATTCGTACTCTTGGGAACACCTAGGGACGGGGCACGGTTCATTAATGTAATGGGATGAACAATGTCAGATAACTGATAACAGTTAGGGATCAAGTACATTTTTAAAAAATGTATTGTACTGTGTAAAACAAATTATAAAAATAAAGAGAAAAAAAGGCCAATAAAACTAGATTGTTTTTCACACAAGAAGACCTCAAACACCTCAGATTTAAATGGCGGATATAAATCTTTTGCCTAAAATACACTGTAACATTTGAATGCCCTAATTATTATGCAGAATATGATTAATATTAATTATGTCTGTGTAAACGTCCTCCAGATACGATATAATACTGCAACCCGAAACTGAGGATTACCAGTCCCCCTGGCCATAGTCTTCGGATAGTCTGCTATGCTTCTCGACATGGTCCTCTGAATCTGGGGTCTGTCCTCTTGGGAGCCAAGTGGATGTGCAGACTTGGCAGAAGACACACGTACGCTTCTTGGTGGTTCCGCTAAAAAGCAGTGCATTTAATTATATTAAGTATGGAATGTTTTGGACGTTACTTACATTTGAGCTATTGTTTTCATGTGTGGTTGCATTCCTACCTGCTGTGTTTCTCAGCACCCCTAGATCCTCATGTTTAACTGATTGTGAATGCTGCAACAACACAGGAGGAGTCACGCTGTCGTCCTCAAACGATCCAGTCGTTTGTGCAGAACCTTTAAAAAAAAATGTGTTTCAATACAAATGGACAAAGAAAGAGAATACTATAGCTTGAAACATAATTGTCATCAAATTAACTCACCGATAAAGAGCTCTGGTTGTTGACTAGCATGAAGCGAATCCAGCGGCATCTCCATGTCTTGAGGTTTCTGCATCTCCAGATGTTCCTCTGGTTCTACATCCATGTCGTCATCATCATCACCATCCATCACTTCGTCTTTCTCCACACGCCTTTTCTTGTTGGGGGACCCTGAGTAAATCACAACAAAGTTATGGCCTCACCCACGATAGCCAGATGTTGGCCTTATTATTGAGAGTAGTAATAATATGCAAATACAGTCGGAACCCTACTTTTATCTGCCGATGCATTCTTCGTTTCTTTTGAACCATTCACAGCTGCAACTGTTGTGTTTTCTATCCCCCTTTTCGTCCTCCTTAATGGGGCTCTGGCTTCAATCTTCGTTACTGGAGGAAATTAATAATTATAGTTAACTAATTCATATATGATAATACACATTAGGTCTAGACACATAAACACGGAAGTTAGATGGATGGACCCGCTAGATAGCTAGAGAGTTAGCCATGTGAGCTTTGAACTGTTCACCAACTAACCTTTAGCTGCAGACTGCCTCGTTGATCGCCTCGTGGTTCGAGTCACAGTATTTTGAGAATCGCCAGACTCCATGTTATAAGGATATCGTGTGGTGCTTAATGATGTGTCTTAATACTTCGCTAGAGCATTGTATTAACACATGTATCCCCGGGATTGATTTTAGCGGCGCACTTCACCACCGCTGTCAAATAATATAAACAGGCGGAACGAGCGTGTTTACGTTAACAGCCTTCAAAATAAAAGGCCCAGAGAACATGAACATGAATGTATTCATCCAGATTAAATTAACCAGCAGATACGGATATTTTTTTTCTTCAAATAAGTCGTACTCTTTTGATTTGTGCATTGGTGATTTAGGTAGTATTTAGTCGTATCGCTTTAACGACTTTTGCTTTAAAAAACACATTTCCGGTTTGTGGAGTCGTTAGTTGTCAGTGCGCGTGCGTGCGAGAACCCGGGTTAAATTCCATCATGTTATGATTGTGTCTTTGGTAAGAAATATACTCACTGTATATAAACATAGGTTTAATCTATTCACCAAACGATTTAGCTATTAACTATTGAAAACTACTGACTATTTAGTTGTTTCTTACGGTTGCAATTTGCCGTGACATTAGGTAAATAATGTTAGCTTTACTGACAAGCGTCTGGAATTGTAACCCATTTCATGTCGAATATGTCCTAAGTATAAGAGGGAACTATTTTGTTATAATTGTTCATTTAATTTAAGATGTATTGCTTAATGCTGATTTAAACCCTCACATTGTCTGCCTTGTCTCCACGCAGGTTTAAATGACACCGAATTGATCGTCTTGAGCGTGGTGCATGTCCCACTTCACAGACATGGCTGCACACGTTGAAGAAATCGGTCCATGTCCGGCCGGTACTGAAAATGTTAAGGCAATCAAAATAGTCAATAATGTGTAGACTGTTGTAAGACAACTGTGACTTATTTTACTATTTTCTATAGAAAACGCCCAGGAAGCAGAACCCCACTCAAAAGTTACACAATCAGATGAGAACAAGGAAGAAGAGGACAAACTTACTCAACATCCCATAGAAGGTATTTTCAAATCCCACTCTTAGTAGAGAATATAGTACAGTATAGTAGAGTATAGCTTAGTATAGTATAGTATAGTATAGCTTAGTATAGTATAGTATAGTAGTAGAGTATAGCTTAGTAGAGTATACTATTCTCTACTTTACTATAGTAGAGTATAGTATAGCTTAGTGTAGTATAGTAGAGTATAGTATATTTATTTACCTAGCCTCATATATTTTTAGCCATTAACTATACAATTCCTACCTTTAGGTAGGTATCATACCTTATGCAGTGGTTCAGGAGGGTATGAATGTGCGTGTGAATGTGAGACGCGAATCTTAAAGCGCTTTGAGGGTCCATAGGTCAGCACTGTGGCATATGTTGCAGATGCAGCTTGCATAATACATTGTATGGTATTTATTTTTATTGTATTATGACACCCTCAGTGCATCCCTAACTTGAGTCGTTGGTAGAGTGTTTATCCGTATTCATATGTGCGTTATGCATGAAGGCTGTGTAATAAATTATACCTCTTTTTTGGTTTCATTTTTCTGTAGAAGGTGGATCCATTGCTGAGAAGCCACCAGCAGAGGGTGACCTTTCATATGTCCCAGCTAACACAAAGGATGAGCAGGTAGATGGACCCAAAGCTGCACAGGAGGAGAAGCAGCATGAACAACACAGTGGGATAGAGCCAGCAGAACAAACGTCTCACTCATCAAAATGTTCTGGGGATTCTAAAGGTTAACTATTAATGTTATTGTTTATTTCAATGTTATCTAACCTTTAATTGGTTTAGCCAGTAACTGTAACATTTCATTATGATATCACCTTAAGTGGTGTTGCCATGGGCATGGTGGCATATGTTGCTACACTATTTTACTACTTTTTTAATTTATTATTTGTTTGTTGTTTTTTCTCCATGCATAATTGTAGCTGACATTGATTGTATTGTGTGACACACTTTTGGAATACTGTTGGGCAAGATGCATTGTTGTGTGGAGTTTGACATTAACTCATTGCTGTTGATCTTTAAGCCAGTTTTATAATAATTCGGAATGGCTGCTCTCTCACAAGCACCCAATAACTATTTTTTAAGACACTGTTCAACATCCGGTTTCCACAGAAGGGTCCAAGAGTGCAGTAATGGACAGAAAACTAGACCCGAAGGAGAACATGCCCCGGGACACTGAGCAGAGCCAGGGGGACAACAGGTCCATTATACCTGAGGAACATTCCAGTGAGTTTGACCATTTTAGATTTTACATTTTAGTTGTTGGTACAATATCTATCTGTGTTCATATTGTATGTATGTTATGCATGAAGGCTGTGTATGTAATAATACAAACTCTTTTTGTTTTTTCAATTTTTTCTGTAGGTGGATCCATTGCTGAGAAGCCACCAGCGGAGGGGGACCTTTCACATGGCCCAGCTAACACAAAGGATGAGCAGGCAGACAGATCCAAAGCTGCACAGGAGGAGAAGCAGCATGAAGAAAAAGGGCAGGAGAAAGAGCAGGAAGATGAAGAACAGAATAAGAGAGAGCCAGTGGCAGACACCAGTGATGAAGATGGTAAAGTCTGGTTTGATATTTACATAACACTAATCTATTTCTCCAAATGTACTGCTTTATTTGACTTATTTCTCTGGTGATGATTCAGATTCTGAGAGACCACACAATGATGACACCAGGGGTGCCACTGACAATTATTTGTCTGTCGAGTAATCTATCAAATATTTTATCGATTAATCTAAAGATTAATTTTCTTCCAAAAATACATACAATTAATTCAGATGACTTTGCCTTTGACTGAGAGCAAGAGATAAAGAAAGGAGAAAAATAAATACATCATCATTATTTAACGTATAATACTTAATGTAAGATATAGTAATATTCCCTATGTTCCTTTAACTTAAACCTTTAATTATCACAATTATTCAAACATTCTATATATATATATATATATATATATATATGACATTCACAAAGACGTATGCTTAACATAATGGCAGAATTAAAATAATTAGATGAGGTATAGAAGCCTCACGCTCACACACCATCAATAAGAATAAACCCAGATTGTAGCCTAATGTTCTAATAAACACTCGAAAAAATCAAAGGTAGCAGTGTGTGACTTTGACTTATAAGTGATTATGACTTTAATAATGAGCGTATGTAGCAGCCACAATGGCAAAAGCTCTGCCTTGTTCTAATAATAACGTGTTGGTAATTTGTTTCATAAACATTGTTTATGTGCGGTCAAAAACACAAGGCGCATCAAAAGAAAGCAGCTCAGCACAGGCATGCTGTACCATAGGAAAACAATGGTAAAGTGGGCACTGGGCGGCACGTTTTTAAAAACACTCAGTCGACCCACAGTGTTTTTGTCTTTTGTGGCAGTCCAGCTTCCAGAATAGCACCTGTTTACTTTCTTTTCAGGTGTTCGCGTATGGGGGTAGTGGTGCTGTGAAAATTCATAGACATTTTGCACAGCGAACAAGCAGCCGTTTTGTTGTTTGCTCATTTAAAGTATTCCCATACTTTTGAAGCTTTCGGTCTGGGGAAACCTTTGTTGTTCTGGAGGACATTAGCCCTGTGGCTAATGAGATTGATACAGAACCTGCAGTTGTAGAGAGTGCTGTAAATTATACAGGTAGGCTCCTCATTAAATGATAGATATGTAACAGTTGTGTACATTTTCTCTTTGTTCCATTCCAATGTTGAGAACAAACATCTCACTTGTGAAAAAATGTTCTGGGGAAGGACCTTGAATATTGGGAAAGGACCTTGAACTCTTTGAAAGGACCTTGAAACTCTTTGACGTTGAACCCCCTTACTCTAGAAATGCAGCCTATGCCCCGAGATAAACTTATGTTAAACTAACACAACTATCTCACCTCCTGGAAATACAAGTTATTTTTACACATATTCACATTCACAGATATACATACATAATATATGTGTATAATGTATATTCATACAATCCCTCATTGTGACTTCTATGCCATTCACAGGAACAGCAAAGTACTGGATACTGTTGGTGGGAATCTTGGTTGGAATTCTGGCTGTGTCGGCGTCATTTGTGCAACTCCAACCTCGGCCGGAGCAGAAGACTTTGCCCCAGGTGGACATCTTCCTCAGAGAGATGACCATACTAAAGACTCGGTTCCATGGCCAGCGGCCAGAGCTATGGAGCAGAAGCAGAATTCACCTGGAAAGGCACCTCCGGACCGCCCGGCCCACAGAGCCAGTCAGCCTGATCCTGGCTGCGGGCCGCAGTGCTGAGAGGACACTGTACTGCCTGGCTCAAGGGCTGGCCGCGGCCTTCTCCACAGCCCACAATGCTTCTGTGCTCCGCATCGACGGAGCCGCCACAGCCGGCCAGGATAGCGACCAGGTCAAGATGGACATCGACAATAAGCTGCAGGGAGCTTTCGGAGGAGGCGACCAGCCCGCTGCCGTCATCCATCGCTTGGAGGAGCTTCCGCCGAGCTCCACGCTCATCTTCTACCGCTACTGTGACCACGAGAATGCCGCCTTCAAGAAGACCTTCCTGCTCTTCACTGTCCTCCTGGAGGAGCTGGAGGTGGTGGCTGAGATGCGACTGAGCGCTGTGGAGGAACTTGTGGACGATGAGCTCCAGAGGAAATTCCTCTCGGCCAGGGGCTCGGTGGCCTTCGACAGGATGGACAGGGACAAGTACAGCGGCCTGTGGAGCCGCATCTCGCACCTCATCCTGCCCGTGACCAGACAGCAGACGGTGGAGCAAGAAGGCTGTTGAAGGATGAAAAGTAAAACAGTCCTTTTTTAATACAATACAATAAACAAGCATGCAAAAATCGTATGTTAATGTTTTAATGGTAAGGGTTGAAGACAAATGTTATCTAGATCAATGCTTGAAGACAATACTATGAGAGGTTAACATTTGCGCCTTGATGTAGGTTATACATTTTGTGAATTTGTACGCCAATTATATAATTAAAATGTAATTTAGTGTATTTTTAAATTATTTATTAGGACATTCAGGGGTTCATTTTAATTTGATGTATTTATTTTTATATTTCAATTTATGCCAGAAAATGTAAGTAATGATACAAGGAAAAACACTACAATAAAAATTGTGCCTTAACCAACTTTTGACCGTCCTTTCTTTGTGTTGCTGACAGAGGGCAGCAAAGATATAGGCTAAGCTACTATGATTAACCGATCTGCTTATATTTGTTTTTAATTGTTTTATCATTTTTGCTTAAGTCACTTAAGTTTAATCTTAGGTGTTGCATATTAAAAGTGTTACGTTTGCAATTTAATTCATTCTGATGACATGTTAACCCATTCTGCTCTGTTTATAAAAGAGAAGAAATAAAACGACAGCATGTTTGAGGAGTTGCGCTCCTCGCGGCGCGTCTCTCCGCCTCTAGTGACGTCACAGATCCTCGCTCTACACACGCAGCGTCCAGGCGCGCAGCGGCTTCTTGTGCTGCTTGCATGAATGGTTGTGACATTCATTATTTGCGACTCTTTATCTTTAAACGAGAATGCACATATGCTGTACATCTTAATTTTGTCAATTATGCAATTTTCTTTGCCGTTTTAATTTTGTAAAGCCAAACGTAGGCTATGCAATTATTAAGGTAGATGTAATAATTAGTAACAGGCTGTGCCTGTAAATTGAAATATACGGGGAAAAAAATATGGCGCTTTGCAAGCCTTATAACATGGACAGAATAAGTGTCTTATGCGCAGTATGCTTAGCGTTTTTATCTTGGTGCTCGGCTGCGCCGAGGAGCTGGTCTGGGGCTGGGAAACAGGCTGACACCAGTGATCAGAATAGCACACACCGGCAGGCAGTAAATGACCAAGAACATATCCTTTCTCAGGTAAGCTTCCTCTTCACTTCTTGAAACTTCAATGTTTTATTTATTTTTTTGACATACAATCATTAAAACGCTTCATTGTACGTGGTCCAAATCCATGCGTCCTCTTCTCTTTGTAGCTGCTGGGTGATTATGACAAAGTGAAAGCCATCTCGGAAGGCTCTGACTGTCGGTGTAAATGTGTTGTCAGACCCCTGAGCAGGAGCGCCTGCCGGCGGATAGAGGAGGGCGGCGCCGCGGCGCAGGACTCCTACACCGTGGAAACTATCAGCTCGGGCCCGCGGTGCAAGTGCGCCTGCATCGCTCCGCCGTCCGCGGTCAATCCCTGCGAGGCGGAGTTCAGGTTGAAAAAGCTCAGGGAAGCTGGAAAAGAAAATGTCAAGGTGAAATGCCCCCTTTCTTCATTCATGCCTCATCACCAGCTCCGGGTTTTCTTTTTAATTTTTGTATTACCTTTGAGTCGTTGTCCCACACAAACAATACATTTATGTCCATGGCAAAGGCTTTTGGACCAGCCTGAACCTCCAGTTTATCTACAATGGCATCGATGAATACCTTCTACCTCAATCAAGGAAAGTCTTTTGAGAGTATATTTCAATCATTCCAGCTCTCTGCCATCATAGACCTACTGGAAGGCTCCTTTTATGGCCTGGATCTGCTAAAGTTGCACTCTGTTACCAACAAACTGCTGGGTCGGGTGGAGCACGTCGAGAAGGTATGTTGGCGCCAAACGAATGAATGTGATATGTGCACATTGTGGGTGTAATCTATTTAGGTGTAATATACGTATATCACAAAAGCCTTAGGAAAGGCTACAAAATCACACACACATCCTTACGAAAACAAATAATTTGCCCAGGGTAAAATCTCAAGCCACCTAGAGTGTTTATTTTGCAGGTCTTATTTATGTTGAGGAAGTTAAAATTGGCCACTGGGCACCCAGGGGCCCAATAAAACCGTTGGTGGTACTAACACAATAACATGTAGGCCTATACCTACCCTGTTAGCTACTGGCTACTCAACAGATGTGGAAGATGTTAATTTGTTTACATCACGCATGGAAGTTGGAACCAGCAAGAACCATATTATTTTCTATAGTGTAGTTCAATGGCATTAGTCAGAAATAGTTTAGCTTATATGGCAAAATTCAGCTGTAAAGAAAAGTGGCAGTTTTCATTTATTTTAGATGTTCCCAATACATAATTTATTTGTTTGGTTTGTGATCCTCCTTCATTTGTTACACATCAGATCACCTGCCGAGTGACACGCGTACTACCACACAACTATTCTTTTTTTTCTGTCTGTAATTGAATCAGGTAGTGTTTCTAAACCACACTGGAGCTGAGGCCCAGCCCCTGGCGGCGCCCCTCGCCCAGCCGCGGGTAACGGACCGCCCTGCAGCTGGCCCCTCCCAGCACCTGGGCCATGAACAGAAGGCCAAGAGCCTCAGCCAGAAGAGTGAAAGAGCAGCCGCGTACCATAGTCCAGACGTAAGTGTCAGGGTTTCATGATGATGGTGGTCAATCCCCACTCAGGAATGTCATGATCAAAAATGTAATTCTGGTTGTTGATTTACAGTCATTGATTATGACAACTATCCAGAATACATACCGACATTGTTGGCATAATTCTTATTAGTTCATGAGTTTTATAGAAACATTTTGAAATGGGGTGAAAATGGCAACAGAATAACAGTACAGCCCTTTACTTAATTTCTCGATATGGCAGAAATAAACTGTCCTGTCTCATGTCAACATAAACACACACACTGTTCCAATGATAATAATGATCGCTCACAATGATTTCTTCTTTCCACGTCTCTCCCGTTCAATGATATTTGCTAACTATTAAAACATGTTTGGGGGAGGGGGGTAATTGACTGCAAGCTTGTGGATTGTTAATGCCACTGTGGATATGGGCAGGGGCCGGTGGCCATCGGGAGGTTCGGGAGATTTCCCGAACGGCCGGACGATTTCAGGCCGACCCGGCCGGCCATAATCCTTTATTTTTATTTTTTTTAATTTTTTTTAGTCCAGGACTGTCATAATACGTCGGTCGTAGGTCCGGGGTGTGTTACGATCACGCACCCCCCCCCCCCCCCGCCGACAATCGCACAACCCCCCCCCCCCCCCCCTGGTGGCCGTCGTTCCTGTGGTGGGCCAGTCCAGAAAATTGCCCGGGCCGAATTTTGTTCCCAGTCTGCCCCTGGATATGGGTGACATGTATTGACCTCTCGAGTCGATAGCACCTGGCTGCTCCAGGGCCTCAGCCATCACAATCATTATCTGGACCAGAGACGCAGCCAAACAGACACTTGGAAACAACCATGCAGATGATTTAATAAGTTCAGCATCTTGCTGGAGCAAATTTGTGTTTTCAAGTCAATGCAACTCATGGAAGGAATAAATCTCGAGAAACATAAAATACTTCCTTCACACGTTATTCTAAACTAATCAGTGTTTATCTTTTGTTTCTGTTGTAGGCGAGGTATGAGGAAAAGTTTGTTGGTGGACATGAATCTTTGCCGACAGAGGAGCGCTCTGATCACGCGATGCAAGAAAAAAGCGTGTCGACCCCCAAAGAGGAGACCCCTCCCCAGGGGACTTCTAAGGTTCTGAAGAGTGCTGCCAATGGCATGATTATTAGAGGCATGACTTTTTATAAATCTGAACCGGATCCGATGGTGGCTGATGATGGGGATCCTGGGGAGAACTGTAAGTCTGCCCACTGAATCATAAACCTGAACTCTATAATCATAATGATCATCTGATCCAAACTAATGGTTGAATGAGTCAATCAATCAAACATCAATCAATTAATCTGTCAATCAATCAATCTATCGGCCAATTAATCAATCAATCAATCAATATGATTTTGTTGTTCTGACTTGAGTCACAGGCAATAAAAAATAAGACAATGAATAAGAATAACGTTGATACAGAAAGCACTACAAGTAAAATATATTTGTTTATGTTTGAAGATCCAATTCTGGATTTAAATATATTGTGCCATAACAATGAAATAAAAACATTTGGAGCGCTATAGTGACAGCAAGGCACTCGGCAAGACAGCTGGTATTCTCATAAAATTTGGAATGGAAAAGAAGGACCTACTCTGTCCTCTGCTGCGCCTATAGTCTCGTCAACAGCATTGAGTTACAAACAGGCAGAATGGTACATCTCCTTAACTGCCGTCACTCTGTGATTAGTTTCATAAACTCCCTTTCACTTTGAAGCTGTTAAAACTGCTTAATTGTACAAACATACTGTCTTGAAACCCCCCTTTGGTAGGTCCCTGCTACGCCTTTCACATGCAAAAACATCCTTTTGATGACATACTTGTTACTGCTCATCTCCAGTCTTCATCATCACGTCTAAGGAGTGTTCCTTCAACTTTTTAATTTGGCTGGGAAACGCTGCCGTAATAATCAATGGAAGGTGCTCCACGGCCACCGGACACGGTGTGTCCAATGGCTCTGTCCAAACAGAAAAACTGCCAAGCTTCAATTTTCAACTCACCACTTTCACTCATAAATGATGACACCATGCTTTGTACATTGATTGTTTTCAATGTACAAAGAGACGTTTCGTGACGCTCCCTGTGGAGCACATATTATGACGTTGGCGTGATGCTGATGGCGACGCAACATTTTCAGTGGAGCCCAAGAGGGTTAGTGTGTAATTATACCTTTTCCTTTAATGCCCTTCCAGTATTTGAGTACCATGGCTTCAGTGGCGATGGCCCTGATGATCTGTTTCATGAGGAGCAGCTCCTGCAGCCCAGATCTCCTTTCCAGTCCAGAGTCCGCATGAGGGCATCACTACGAGAACCCCATCCGAAGACAACAGGCACCATGGGTGGGGACGACCACAAGACCCGCAACCCAACGGAGGCTAAACCTACAGCACCTGACCAAAGAATTCACCATGCGCCGGAGAATGTACAGAGCACAGGATCAACGATAGGACGCGTCGCATTGAGGTCTTCTGAAACCACCCCCACGAATGGGCCGATCTCCAGTAGAACCACTCAATGGCCAATCCCCCTGACGTCCAAATCAATAAGAACCTTAGAACCAAGCTTCACTACAAAGCAGCCAATCAAATCTTTCATTGACATCACCAGAACCACCACCACTCCCGCTCCAACCACCAAGGAAACCCTAGCAACAACAACAGCCAAGAAGGGAACTTCTGCTATGCAAGGGCCTGTAACCATGAGAACAAATGATACGAGGCAAAGTACTGTAGGGGCTACAACAGTTAAGCATAGCACTCAAGGACCAACCTTAACTGAAGAGCGAGCAACCGAATCAACCTTCTCCAGGCTGACGGTGGCACCTGTAGCGCAAACACTCCCCCCTTTGACTCCTTCAGTAGTTCAACCTGTCCACACAGCCTTGACCGCTGCTGCTTCTACTCAGCCCATTATGTCTAATACCACCTCCACCACCAGGACTTCTACCACCACCACTACCACCCCCACCACCACTACCACCACAACCCCAACTCCCACTACCACCACCACCCTCACTACCACCACCACCCCCACCCCCACCCCCACTACCACCACAACCCCCACCCCCACTACCACCACCACCCCCACTACCACCACAACACCCACCCCCACTACCACCACAACCCCCACCCCCACTACCACCACCACCCCCACTACCACCACCACCCCCACTACCACCACCACCCCCACTACCACCACAACACCCACCCCCACTACCACCACAACCCCCACCCCCACTACCACCACAACCCCCACCCCCACTACCACCACCACCCCTACCCCCACTACCACCACCACCCCCACTACCACCACAACCCCCACCCCCACTACCACCACCACCCCTACCCCCACTACCACCACCACCCCTACCCCCACTACCACCCCCACTACCACCACAACCCCCACTACCACCACCACCCCCCACTACCACATCCACCACCACCCCCACTACCACCACAACCCCCACCCCCACCCCCACTACCACCACCACCACCACCCCCACTCCCACTACCACCACAACCTCCACTCCCACTACCACCACAACCCCCACTCCCACTACCACCCCCACTACCACCACCACCCCCACTACCACCATCATCCCCACTACCATGGCTTCTACCACCACCCCCACTACTACCACCACCATCTCTACCACCCCCACCTCTACTGCCCCCACCTCTACTGCCCCCACCACCACCACCACCACCACCATGACCACCAGAGAGGCCAGTGATCCAGTGAGATACAAAGCAACGTACCAGATCAGCTGGGATGAGGTGGAGACAGAGGAGCAGGGCCATTCAGCACCAGTGGAGCCCATGCAAAGACACGAACAACCAACACCAAGGAAAACCGGTAAGCTAATTTGTTAGGGATGATGAGACTTGTGCCGTGAAGTATGTTGTAGGGACGTGTGAAGTACACATTAAATCTGAATTCTGGAACAGCACTTGCTATTACTTCCTTATAGCAGGGATTGATTTGAGGTTTGTTGCCGCATCTGTTAACAATCAATCTAAACAGCAAGTTTCTGGAAAGTTGGCAGTCAATGTAAAATATGTTACATGTCAACACATTTCTGTGATTTAAAAAAAATGTTTTTTTCATGTCATGTTGTTTGTTCAAAAACAAGTAATAACCCCCTCTGGTAAATGTTCTGTCACAGGGCAGTGTCAGGACACGTTGGCTACTATCTCGGAACCAGTTACCCAGAACACCTATGGGAAGAACCAGGGAGCCTGGATGAAGGACCCCAAGTCGAAAGGCGACAAAATATATGTTGCAGACAACTATTATGGAAACATCCTGCTGGAGTTCAAGAACATGGACGTCTTCAAGCAAGGTAGAGGCCAGTGGACAGAATATTATCTTCATGACAAAGTAATTTCTGTTCATCCTTCCTTTGATAATTCGTCTTGCATGTCTTCTCATCCCAGGTCGCTACACAAACTCCTACAAGCTACCATACAACTGGATCGGCACAGGTCACGTGGTCTTCAATGGTGCCTTCTACTACAACCGGGCGTTCTCCCGCGACATCATCAAGTACGACCTGCGTCGACGCTACGTTGCCGCCTGGACCATGCTGGACAACGCTGTGTTTGAGGACTCGTCGCCGTGGGAGTGGGGCGGGCACTCCAACATCGACTTTTCGGTGGACGAGAGCGGCCTGTGGATCCTGTACCCGGCACAGGACGAGGAGGGCTTCCTAGAGGAGGTGATCATTCTGTCCCGGCTGGACCCCTCGGACCTCAGCCAGGATCGCCAGACCACCTGGAGGACAGCGCTGCGGAGGAACCACTATGGGAACTGCTTTGTGGTGTGCGGTGTCCTCTATGCTGTCGACAGTGATGACCAAAGAGACGCCAAGCTGGCGTATGCCTTTGACACGCACACCCACACCCAGATGGCTCCAGGGATGCCCTTCGTCAACAACTACAGTTACACCACACAGATTGACTACAACCCCAGGGAGGGCGTGCTCTATGCATGGGACAACGGACACCAGGTCATATACAATGTCAAGTTCGCCTACGTAGACCCTTGATGGGGGTACACCAAGTTCTTTTAAGTATTTTTTTATTTCATTTATAAAAGAAAAGTAATTCTATGATTTAAGGTGGATTGTAGACCAGTTCACGGGAATATCGTTATGTTGTTATGGATCACTTTTTTTTTTTTAACTGTGAGGAATATACATTTTAGGATTTCTTTTATCTCACTATAGTTGTTTTGGACTTATACAAATGAAAATGTTCAGTCAACACTTTGAATTGTATATACTGTGTAATAAATCACTGATGTATATGAATGTAGAAAATGTGGCAGAGCCAGTCCCCCGATCAAGGCTTGGATCCAAAAAAAGCTACCACAATGAAATCCCATTTTCTGTATTATTCACTTCCTTTTTCTATCTTTATATAACGTTTTGTAAGGCATGCTTACACACAGAAGCTGTAGATCCATTTGTGTTGTATAAATCACAGAAAGCACTTACTCTCTCCATATCAGATTGAACTGTTTAGAAGACACTACAATAAACATCTGAAGTAATAAAAAGCTCCCTTTGTTAGTCTTCATCCATGGCAGTTAGCCGCCATTTCCTTCTGTTGAAGTTCTCACACAGCTAAGGATTGTTTTGCCTCTGTAATGTCATCCATTACAAATACATTTCACAAAGTCAAAAAACCATCGACATGTATACTTGCATATAAATAAATATATACCTACGTGAAATTGAATAAATACAATGCTGTAAAATGGTAAGAAATTCCAGTGTTTTATTGTCAAATTTCACAATTTAGTAACAAAACTTAACATTTACTTGTACATGTTATTTTCTCTAACCCTGAATATCAATGGGATGCAGTTTAATGTTCTAAGCTAAATATATTTTTAAACCAAAAACAGGACAATAACAACAAACAATGACTTGCTTAAAACCACACATTGAAAACTCTTACAGGCTTTTCAACTACTACCAAGATATTTTCTGATCATCTTTTCAATTTAAGGGCACTTCAATAAAAGTGCAATTAGGTCAGTGGAAGGAGAGGTCAAAGCTGAGATAACATAATGTGGCATATAAATGTGACTTCTATGTTTATCATCGTCTTTGACATTCGCTAAATTTAAAGGAATTGGAGTCAATACTGAGAAGTGAATAGTTACATAGCATGTACTCAACATTACTTTATCCATCAAGGTTAAACGTTACAGGGAAAAAAGCTAGATAGATCTATATGAATCCAAGTATGACTTGGATTCATATTTCCAACTGTGAAACCATTAAAAAAAAGCTACAAATGTGACAATCTATATAGTGGAAAATAAAATATGCAGCAATCATTAAATTAAAAACACAAAGCTTAACCCTCGAAAGAGAGGGCCCAACTGTCATTCAAATGTGATTTGAATCCAAAATTCCCTAGGTATGCAATAGCTATGTCATACTTAGGAAACTTGCACAAAATCATATTCATCGACAATCAGTGGAAAATAAATATAAATATCTCTGAGCGCGAAGCACCGTGCAAAACAGAACAGAAATTCTTTATAAAACACAAAGCAAAGCATATGAAACATACACAAAGATACAATAATGTGATTGACATATTGGACAGCGAGCTTTTATGAATATTCGCCTTCCTGAGTATGTGGCCTTATAGTTAAAGGTATTTGTCGATGTGAGATAGCTCTTCTCTTTAGAATTTAGGGAACAAAAATTACAAAAATGGAAAAAGATAGACGAAATAGATGGAGAGTACTAGAAATTTGTATTTTCTGGAAACCCAGAAGTGTAGGCATATTTGAATGTAACCTTGGTGACAGTATCGCAGATTTTTTTCTAAGCAATTTGTTAAGATTTGACGTCTAAAAAACACCCTTTCCTCACACAAGGTTGTGTCCTGCCGCCAAAAAATTAACAGCCTAACAAACGGGTCAAATGCACCGCTGCTCTGTTAGCAGCCTTTCAGTTGTGAGGTTACACAGGGTTCAATGCTCTACCCCCTGCCGTTGAGCAATTGCCCTAAGCGCAGGGCGTCTGGGGCAGCCGGGGGAAGTCAGTTGTTGCCACACAGGAAGTATTCAGTCTGACACCCCTCCCAACACTGGGGCAGTCAGAGAGGACCTGGCACACTCACCCCCAACCCTTTTGGACCAAATGACAAGTACAACATTTCTATATTTTGCATTTTGTTCAATATTCACAGTAAAGGAATAGAAATCCACCACAATAGTGTCCACAAGGTTTAAAACATCTTCCTTATAACCTACCACCCCAAAAAACGCACTTTTTGAACAATTGAATATTTTCCGATTGAAACGAAGTCACTGTGGTAAGGGGCGCGGTACGGTGAATGGTGTCAGGGGGAGGGTGGGGGTTGGGTGGGTGGGGTGTGAAGCTCAGGCCGAGCCCATGAGAACCCCGACGGGAGGCGTGACCTCCACGGGGCGGGCAGAGGGCGGGGCCTGGTACAGTGTGTCCGTATTGTTGACCCGGAGCAGGGGTGGGATGGTGGAGGAGCGCACATGGAGGATCCGGGTGTCGGTGACCTCGCAGTCGATCTGCATCATCACCTCAAACTCATCCTTGTCCTTTATGACGCTCTCTGCAGAGAGAGAACAGAGGAAAAATTGTGTTTATTTTTTACAAATCGAACCTGAGAAAACTAAGTAAGAGTAGTAGTAGTTGGTTGAAAAGGAGGCAAACATAAAAAAAATTAAAAAAATGTATGTATGTATACACACACACACACACACACATTGAAGGAAATGTGTAGCACAAAATAAATTTGTATCAGTGGCTACAATTAGGACAGCATATTTACAGTATATTAGAAGAACCAAGTACTAACAGTTCACCTAACAGATCACCATTTATTTCCAAACACGTACATGAGACCTTGATGAAATACCATATTGTATCATGCATCTTCACTGATTTTTCGACACATTTTTCGATAGGCATCAGTGTTCTGTGTGAGAAGAGCTGCTAACACGAGGAATATGCTTTAGAGGAATATGTTGAGGTGCGTGTTTATTTTTTCCATCAGATGATCCTGATTTCCCCTCGAGATACTCAAAGACAAAGTGCTAGTGTGGAAAGATAAACATGTGTCACAACAAAACGATAGGCATATTTGCTCATTTGGTAGTTAAAAAAATTCAGTAGGAACTGAATATTGCATTCATACATGCCTTTAGAAATCAAACCAAAAGTTTAAAAATGCACCCTTAACGACATGCACAACAAGCCATTACTCCTAGGGATGGCAACAGTGCAACAGTGTTGTCCAAACTTCTTTTGGTGTGGTCGACACAATGCGCGATGTGCACAGCTTGATTTAATTTGACTCTACCCTGCGGGAACACAACATCTTAGTCAGTGGACGCAACAGTTAATTGTAAAAGCCTGTTGTCCGACAAACTCAAGGATATCTGTGTGCCTGCCGTATTTATGTTCACTTTCAACTTGCACTTAGCAGTCTCTCCCCCTGACATTCTCCATCAACCGACCCCCGATCTAAAAGCTAAGGGGGGGACAGAGAGAGAGAGAGAAAGACAAAGAGTAAGAGAAGAGCTTTACAATAACATTCCCTAGTTTAAGTACAGTGTCATATAACCTGGAAAGATGGCTAAATGGCTTTACAAGCCTTGTATACTGTTTAAAATCTGCAGGGTTTATTTTTTTCTAAGGACACCTGTCTAGGATATCAGCTGCTTTCCATACTATGGGAGATGAATATGTGTGTGTGTGTGCGTGCATGTGTGCGTGCATGTGTGTGTGGGGGGGTGCATCAGAGCGCCTGGTGACTTAATGAAGGCTGTTTTCTCATGCTGGAAACATTTCCATTGTCCAATATCAAGATATTTTGGCAAAGTCTGCAAACTGCCAGATCTGATTCCCTCCAAGTGGAGAAAGACAAAAGTGGGGAAGTTTTTTTAAATGGCAGTTCAGTGTTTCAGCAGACAGAATTGTAATTTATCACAGAGGGTTGGGAGCAACACGAGTCACGCCATATCTAGTCCCAGGGCTGGGGATGCTTTGCTCGACCTCTGTGCCCTGCAGTAATGAGAACACTAGGGGTATTGGGCTTGTACATCAGAATGCATCAGGACTCACTGCGGTCATTGTGATGTGACATCGCGATATACAAGATAGGAAATAGAGCATCATTAAAGTGGTGCAATAATCAACTGTTATGTTCTCATTGAACAAATGGCAAAACAGTTACATTAATCAACTCTGAAATACATATAACAATGCTAGGAGGAAACCATTTTTTGTGTGATTCCAATTCTCACATGAGCCAAATTATTTCAATTCTAACCCACCAACAGCTTAAGAGGGCAATATGACACACACACACACACACACACACACACACACACACACACCAGCATTTTACACCCAAAACTAGGGTTCTCTCCTGTTGCCTTTAATTTGTGTCATCTGAAGTTGTTCCAGAGAGCTCCTCGCTGCTTCTCGTTTTTCAGTGGCAGAAGGTGAGCTTGGAGAGCAGTGATTAGCCCCCCAATGCCTGACGAGACAGAATATTTAAAAAAACACTCAATAGGCCATCTCTGGTGAAAATAATAGGAGATGGGTCCAGTTGGACCCAGCTTCGAAAAGGAAGCCACTCTTCAGGAAATATAACCATGGACTCTCCAGAGGCCATTCAAGTCAATGGAATGAAATTGTGATCTAATTGGGTGCCTATTGGGCCCACTTAAGCACTTCCATTTACCAACCAAATGAGCCATGTTTCTACTTGGAATTTATTCAAACCACTATAAAACTCCTCAACTTTCATTATCGGGCTAGACAATCCTTTAATGTGACACTGTAGTGGCTGTGTATTACTGTAGTGTAATGGCTATGTCTCATACTTTACGAATGCACAGCACTACAAGTACAAACATGCAGCCATTGAACAAAAGGTCCCAAGCTTGCAGGGGTGTACCATGCTGTCTGTTAAGAGCATACGCAGCCTAATGCAGAGCACAGGGGTGTGCTGTTTATGATAAGAGTCTATTCAAATAGGAAAATCTGTCCCCCTTCTGTTCCCTGTTCCTTCACCAGTGTGGTTTCTTAACCTTGAACCTTAGCTACAGTGCACATCACATCACAAAAAAAACAGAAAACAGCATATGTGAATCAGCACACATTTCCTGAAATCCATAGCTTTATTCAAGGTGACATTTCTATTAACATGTACACTTTCAATTTGTTGTCCAAAGAGACTTAGGGTGCTTTCACACCCAATTATGCTGTAGTTTGCTAGTGACTGGTGTTTACACATTTGGTCCTTTGGTCCTTTAAATATCGCAGTGTGAACACAAACTGAACCAGGGGTGAAAGTGCAACATTGCAAAAAATTAGCCAAACTATATGTGTGAAAGTGCCCTTACAGTATCTACAGGTTAGTGTGTGGACAATGGGGATCTAACCCAGTACCTCAAGCACACTAGCCACTACACTACATCTATCCACACTTTCCAATGGACCGACATACTACATAAAAAAAACATCCCTTAAACAAACACACCCCCAAGTCCTTACATGGCGCCAGTGTTCACTAGAGATTATTTTGAGAGCAAATCTAACTGGTCAGAGTCAACTGACTTCTAAATAAAAACCTCTGAAGTGTGGAAGTGCAGTCGGTTTGAAACCGACATCAAAGTGCACATCTCCTTCGTTGGCTTATTGACTGGGATGCGCCAAACAATTGCTCCCAAAGCGTGGCCCATATCCACCTCCTCCTCCAGATGAAAGCCATTTAGCGACTGGGAGGGAGGGAAGAAATTCCTCCCAGAAAGCAGGAGGAAGCTGGAAAGAATTATCCTTTGCTGTGCAGCAATCACGCAGTTGAAAGGAGGGGAGAGGAGATGGTGGTGGAGGAGGACTTGGTAAAACAAAAAAAAAGTCTTAGCCTAGCTAAAGATGTACAACAGTCACACTTAATCACTTTTGAGTTTCAAACAAAGATTACATAAAATGTAACGTTGACTTCTGCCACGGCTGCGTGTCATCTGTGGAACAGATGCAGCTACATGACGAAGACCATGTATGTCATGTGCTACTAAAGAGCCGGCATCACTCCTTACCTAATAAAGAGAAGAACTTGTGTCCTGTTGGTTTCTATTAGCCCTATGCTTTTAAAACAATGATTCTTACCGACAGATGTGGGTCTAACTATGAGGGAAAACCAATACAGTGTCTACGATTGACACTCAAAATGAATCTAAGCACCTAACATCAAATGACGAACTGATCATCAACAAATAAACCACAGGGATAAGCCATTGTGACAACCAGGAATAAAGGAATAAACCGGCGATGAAAAAACATATGCTTTGGAGAAAGAAAACTTTTTGATTTTGTGTACATCCATGATCATACAAATAATGATTTATTTTTCTCGTTCTCATGTTCACTACCATGTTGTTGTCCAGAGTTGTTTTTTCTCTCTAAATTGTTTGGCATTCGCTGCGAAAAAGGCCGAAAGGAAGTTTCCCCCTTTACCACTGCTTCAATGGGTCATCTGGACAGGAACCGCCCGAGGCGATTCTCTGCTGACCAGACCTACCAAGAACAATGTTTACCTTCATCAATCTTCATCCGAGAAAGCAACTCTGTTCCCGAACTCTCGAAGTTGAACACAAAAAACAACATTTCCCAAGGGTCCTGTTTTCCCTGCTGAGTAAGAGGATCATATTACACTGACTCATTCCTTGGCCGGCTGAATGAAAAACGTGACCAAATCCAAGACAAGGGGACCAGTGATAACAGAACCCACTCAGCAGCCAAGCACAACACACTCGCATCTTTATTAATGCTAGCGAACAACGGTCATACACAAACCCTGTCCTCCTCCATTCGGTCCTCTTTCAGATGACTTCATTGCGCTTCTTAGTAAAAAAACAAATATTTTCAGGATAATTAAGTGGAATGTTAATAGTGTAATGATTTTTTTTTTCATCCTTCTTTGTTCAGATAAATTGCAACATGGAAATAAAGACCAAGTATATTTCCATGTGTTGCCATAGGAAACACAGACCAACTCTGCAGGGAATTAATCACAAAAGGTCAAAGGGCCCAAGCACACCCAAAATCTTCCATCTTCTTCGTCTACTGTCAGGATAATCTGTTGGCGAGATTGGTCAATTCACAGCCCAAAGGTTCTGGGTTTGAACCCCCCCCCCCCCCCCCCCAGGTGAAGCATTCATAGATATGCCTACCCACCTCATTTGTCTGTGATTCACTTGTCTTGAGATAACATTGTAGGGTCGGGAACAACAGTCACAGAGTAATAATAGGTTAGTGGACATGAGTATAACCGGCTGGTGTGAATTCCTAATGTGTACTACTTCATGAAGCAACATTGCCCGGGTATGATTTGTTTGTATTTCACAACATCTTAACGTGATTCAGATCTCAATCCTGTCTCCAACATTTCCATGACAAGCTGCTAACCTGGGAACTACCCAGTTATAATTCAACCGGCTACTAAATGTGTGTTTCCATGTTTGCTATTTTGTGGATGACTGTGTATATTGTGTGCACTGTTGTAAAGTTTATCTTATTTATTCAATAACGATGGCAAATTAGGGAGGGATGCCAAGGAAGGGAAAGAATACCACTGCTTGTGGAAAAAAGGAACAACAGGTCAAACTGCAGGTCAAAAACCCCAGGAGATTGGACAGTAAGCCATAGCATAAAAAGAAGGATTGATAGACCGGAGATGTAAACTGGGCCAAACCAATTGTTTCTTTCCAAATGTTTTCAGGGCCACATAAAGTACATTTTTGCAGTGAGAGGTGTTGTTGAAAGCGCTCCCAGATTGTCCTTCATCTGCTGCTAGGTGCCTAGCCGGCTGCCTGCAGTTCAACTCTTACCATTTATGTTCATGGCTGGCAGCACCAGGGACATCTTGGGCCGGCTGCCTTTGTTGTGGCTGGTAGCAGGAAGTAGAAGATGGTCCTGGAAACAAAGGAAACAGAGGCCTATTGAAGCAAAATGGTAGTCTTTTTTTAATTATCAAAGTGGATGTAATTTGGTTTTTGTTGTTGTTTTATTCATTGTGGTCTCACGGCTAAATCCTTAAAACATTAAAAAGACTTAATGAATGGCTTGGGGGGTAGGAACACCAGTAAGTATGTAGAGATGGATCCACATCTAAATTATAATATATTATACCTTGGTAAGTTTAAAAGGTCAAAGCCTAAGGTGATAATTTACATGAAAGCCATGAAAACGTAACCGTTGAAATCAAAATGCTCCCAGCTGAGTACTCTCTTGCCTTGTTTCAAACGTTTGAAGTCACAGGGAAAACTGTGTAATTGGGATATCTTTATCTTGGACCATGGTGAATAACTTGATTTACATGTTGTACTCGTTTACCTTGAGCCTTTAACTATAACGCAGTGAATCAAAGTCAAATGGAATCAGTGAGCTTCTGCCTTGTATTTGGGGGAGAGTCAATGACAGGGAGCCCAGTTCGTAAGTCATGATGACAGCCGCTGTGAAGGGCTTGCGGGGAGAAGGAATGCCAGCGTGCAAACAAATGTGCAAGCCGCTCCTTCAGAAATCCCCCCCTACACAAACACAGATGCCCCCGAAAATCCCCCCGTGTTCACCCGAAGCCACAGTCACGGCAAACTTTACACAATCAATTACTTGGAGACACTTTTCTCGCTTTTTTATTCTCCCCCACCATACATCCAACAACCTGGCCATAGAACAATCTAGTCAAGGCAGAAGATTATAACTCTTGAGATCTGATTGCTCTTTGATTTAACTTCAACCACAAAAATGCATGGATGTTTTATTGTGTAATATTATTTTCTTAAGCCAAAACCAAATTTCCAGAAATGGACCATAAAGATAATCTAATCATCAACATATTAATATTGGTGATTGAGTCAGCATGCATTAGAAGAAGCCATCGGTGAAATCATATATAAACAAGTATCCACCTGATATGGAATAGTTTCCCTAGTATTTAAACTAAAGCAGTGGGAACAGGGGCACTGTACTTCATCAAGCACCTGCAGCCTTGTCAAGCTGACACAGCCGACTTCAGCTACCATGACAACGGCCCTGAAACCTCATTCGATGAAAATCCCATGCAGTCCACGGTGGCGAAAACAGCCCCACGTTTCCATCACCTCACCCCACTAAGACGTGCATATATAAAAATCTGCAGGTGACACAACAATCAAAAAAAAAAAGCATGATCACTAGGAGACCTGTACAAAATTACATTTCCTTTAAATACCATGTTGATTTTTTCCCCTCTCAGGATAACTCACATTTCTCACTTTGGTCCAGCTGCAAGGCACCACCGTGATCTACATATGACCCAGCATCGAGCCCAGCATGGAAGACGGACACTACCCCTCTATGCAAGGGCACCAAAAGGCCACAGTGAACCCAGCCATTGGAGTCTCGTAATGGGTGTTGCACAAGTCTGAAGAGTTTTTTAAATCGACACAAATTTCAGATTTAATCCGGAGATCTCAAGGCCCTTGCAATAACATGAAGCTGAAACTGGAATGGAAAAAAAGCACACCCATCCGCGGGATACACGCCCTAGAAACTCAGGAAACCAAATACAGGCAAATAAACTGGCAAAAACATCACAAACCCTGTAAATATTGAAACACAAAGGGGGCAGTAGGGACCAGCAAGGTAATCCTGTGTACTCGGATATCTTATAGATCAGGTTTGATATGCTTTGTTGTGGTTCTGTGAAACCCCAGATAACTAAGCTTATAAGCGTTGCTAATGCCAAAGTTTTTTTCTGTTACGCCACTTAATGTGTCAGATTATTATTGATGGAGCCAACTCAGTTTTTCTTTTTCTCCTTACACATACTTTGTGGATGACACCTGGATCCTCACCCAAAATGACTCAATGTGAATAATTATCAGAAGAATTTGATTTTGCTGCCAATAAGCCAAACAAATGTTTTATGGCCTTTAGAAGATACTTATTCATTGCAAAGATCCCTCTTGATGTTCCGGACACCACTATAAAAGACAATGCTAATAACAGGGAAGCAGAAAAATAAACAGTGGCCCCAGGAATCAATAAAGACAACAAACTGACGATAAACGACATTCGCTCATTGGTTCAGATTAAAAAAACATGGTTCTAATGGTGATGTAAGAAGTGGAAAAAGTGGGGCTACACCATTGGACCTGCACAAAGGCAAACAATGGAAGTGTTTCCCCTTTTTTCCATCTCTGTATCTGTAGCAATACTTTGATCCGACGTTGGGGCTGCGAGCGTGTCAGGAGGCCAAGTCTCTTCCAGTCTGCTTATGTCTAGGATCCAGGCTTTGACTTTGTGTTCCCCTCAATGAGGTGATTGGTAACCATAATAACAGACTGTCAAACATCATCAACAGTCAAACATTGCTGTGTGTGTGTTTGTTTTATTTATGATTCCTTTTTGTGAATCTGCATTCATATTTTCGCCTGGCACATGGGATCACCAGTCGTCGGAATATGTTACATTTGTGAGCGGACTTTAAACCATTCCCTGACAAATAATGTAATTCATGTTGCTGATGATATCAGGTGTTTTCTAGGAGACTACGGCTCCTGCCAACTTGCCTTTTCTCTTCACCCACCGCTTCTCTTCAACTGCAAAATGCTGTGACCGCAGCCCCTCAGTAAACCGCCTGAACGCACAAACACGCTGTTGTATATTTTCACGGCTCCTTACCGTTAATTGTTTAAGTATTTATCTACACTAATGGCTTGCAGCTGTATACATCCTATGGTTTCAATTAAACTGTAAAGATCTATTTTCAGAGAATGATCGGCAAGCACACACACACACATACATACATTTCAAAATATCAAAGGATGTTTTTTTCTTTCATATGGCTGGCATATTATTTGTGTCAACAAAGCTGCTGTGTCGCATTGTCCTAATGAAAATGGATGCCAACTCTCACCCTGCGGAATGACACGACATAGAAGGTATCTCCGCGTCGGTTGATCTCGTCGAAGAAGTCGCTGTAAGTGCGGTGGGGGGCGTAGTATACCTGCAGCTCACTGCCAGAGTTCCTGTTGAGAGAGGAAGTAGAGATAAGTATAGTAAAGTATATAAATAACACAAATTTTGCACTTCATGTACATTTTGTTTGTTTATTATATTATTTTTATTATAAAATAGTTAAGTTTAGTAATTTATTGTATTGCATTTTAACTATACTGTACTATTGTTCTTTTTTTTCACTTCTTATCTCCATTTTCGCCTGTCTTTCTGCTGCTGTAATCAACCAAATTTCCATGCCTGGGATTCAAATAGTGTTATCTTATAAAAAAATATATATATTAACTATATAACTAGATAACTTCAAACTGACTTGTGCATAAGTCTCTTATGTATGTTTAGAATGCCCTTTGTTGCTGTGTCTCTGAGAAAATACCTGCCTGTATGCCGATTCCTATAGCTACTTGCTTTATAGACACTTGGTCGTGAAGCACCATTTTGTTGTTACTCCAAATTGTATTGCATGCTTTGTTTGTTCTGAGCCTCAAGTAACTTTTTTGATAATAGCATCTATAAAAAATGACTAAACGTACATATACCTGCATGAAAATCTGAAATCCATGCATTAAAAATTGCATGTATGTATTGAAATGATTGCTAGATGTATATCTCAAATGGATCGCAAGATAAATTCCTCATGTTAATGTCCACTCCTCTAATCCAGACATGTTGTTTTAGCAGGCTGAAACGCAGCCACATTTCCATCAACGACTCAGTGAATGGCCCATGAGTTACACAGTGGGAAAGGAGGGAAGAATGAAGTAGAGGTTGGGAAACAACAACACCGGTGGGTGGGTCAACGGCGTGTCCTGCTGGAGCCACAAAACGCTTCGTTGGGGTTTTATGTTTGCTCTCTTGGAATTTACGCATAGTTTTCTAAATTTAAATGGGCAGATTTCATTTTCTATTTGAATTAGGGCAAGGAAAAATAAAATTGACCATAGCGGATAAAGACATGCTTCCAAAACAACAAAGTTTACAAGAAAATTGACTGAAGGCCTATTATTAATTCAGTTTTATAATGAAATACACGATCATTGTAATGCTGATAAAAAATGCCTAGTGTTGTTTTCATGTTGTTATGTTGTCTCCTTTTTAACAAAAATGTTTTAGCCTCCCAAAATGTTGCCAAAATCAACTCCCCACCTCTAATGGTTGCCTAGTTACACACATTGTCACCCCCCACACACACACACACTCCCCTACAATTTGGCATTTTCCACCATTTATAAAAAACGGCAGGAGACTAACTTTTGCCATTTCATCCTTCTTTAAAATTTCCCCCCAATCATTAAATCATAATTGAGGCAGGCATGCACACATATTATCAGCAGTTGCAAAAGAAAATACAGAAACCAAGCAAGATGAGTTCATTTCTACAAAAAGAACAGTAGACATGTCAACCATACGTCCACTCACTTTTCCTCTGTGTTTTCGGTGTATCGGACCGTCACTATCTGGTTGACACCATTGTCCTTGTCCGTCGTTTTCTATGAGTAAAGAGAGAGAGAAAATAAACATCGACAATCAATGACACCCCCCATCTAATATGAAGTTCCCAGACCAAGTGTGAAGTGTGAAGTTAGGAGCCATTATGTCTTTAGTGTAAGGCTTGCTACTCCAGTGCTATCTAGATCTCCCTCATTGTAGTCAAATGTCTAGAAAAAGAAACTGGTGGCTGTCAACACTGGTCAGAAACAAAGGATGATGACCTAACAAGACAGCATGTGTGGAAGAATTCAACTGAATTATTGGAAGAAGAAAAAAGATCCTTAATCAAAATATGTTTGGCACAACAAGATATTGGGGGTAAACACCTCCTAACGCAGATGTGTTATAAATGGTAAATATTCCATCCATTGATGAATGAACAAGACACAAGACCACCGAGAATGACGTTATGCGTTGACAGCGGCGGATATTGTGAAGAGATTCAAGACAAGAGCCAGTAGTGATAGAAAAAGAAGCAGGGGGGAATGGGGGCACCAATTCTACACCTCTCCTCCAACAGTGTGTTGACTTTCTCAGGGCTGTCAGATTAAACTGACTCCAATAAAGGGAAGGGGAGGAAGAAGAAAAAACAGGTGGTGAGAAAAGGTGAAAGGAGAGGAACGCTTGTTGAAAAACCTGTTAACGCTTGATGTCGGCGTGTACAGACACAGCCAAACATCGTTCACTCACTCAATGAACTGAGGTCTTGATCTGTCGACAAATGTGTTGACAAACCATACACACATATAAATAAATGACCCTATTAAAATTGATTTTTGGTCCGTCCACTAATGACCGGCATCTGGCCCTGAGTGGAGTCCCTATCCTCATGTGTGGTGGAACAGGCTACCTAGCTCTATATGAGCTACACGATTCAACGCCGAGATTGTTCTCTGCCGCACTTGTACGTCTCTTGAATGAGTAAATGTAATGTAAATGGTGAAACAGACACATTTAAATTGGAAATATCACCACTGATTTTTCCGACTCACCAGTATGGTCCGTGTGGGTTTTTGCTGGCTGTTACTCAAGCGCCTGGACTTGGTCTGCTCCACCTCGTGGCGATGGACCCAGCCTCTCAGCTCATGGACCAACCTGCACACCAAGAGGTTGACAAGAGAAAGCCTTAAAGTACAAGGGATTTAAAACATCCACTAGAACCATTGGGGGGGGGGGGGGGGGGGGGGGGGGACTGACTTGATGCACTTGGTCCTGTTGACCGGAGGCTGGCAGGCAGGTGCGGTCCTGAGGAAAGAGAGGTCCTTGACCACCATCAGGGCCTTATCCTCAAACCTGGAAACCAATCAGAACAAAGAAAAAAGATTTAGTCATTGTCACTTTCAGACATTTGTATATACCTGCTCATTAATATATATATCTATTTATTATTATTATATTTTAAATAAGAATAATTTACAGTAAGGGGTTAGGCATCATTCTCAGGCATGCCGACAGGTATACTGTGGACATGGGGGGTCCAACCCAGAATCTCTTGGCTGGGAGTCAAACACCCTAACCATGAAACTTCCCAAAAAGGAAAGAACAACAGAAAGTAGGGATACATGATTGAGGTCAAGAATGGTGGCAAGAATATAAGAATATTGAACAGTGTTTTTAAAAAGAAAGAAAAACACCCCAACAGGTTCCACATGTTGGGAGAATGCTTTGAACACCAAACGGGGAAACTAGTTTTGTATTTTAGCGTAGGTGAGGCTCCCATGGGGAGTAGGGTTAAGGCGACCAAGAAACCCACCAGAGGATCCCCAATGTGGGGACAATTACGCCTCTGTTGAAATGTACACCAATAACATTCTTGGATGCTTGCCATGCACACCACTGGCAAGGTTTCAAGAGTTATCTAACGTATGTATTGAAATGCAGACTTGCACTAAAGAGAAAGTACATGAGCTCTGGTAGCATGAGTGTGTACTGTAAGAGGTTAATATAGACATAACGAAGCACATAATATATCTAATATTATAGTAGATTAATACTAGGAAAAACTATACGCCCATGAACTGCACAGTGACTTGCATAAGGAAATAAAAATGTGTCCAATTACATACTAATTTGTATTGAGTAATGCAACTGTGTATCTATGTTTTTAAAGTAAAGTATTTAGATTGGATAAAGTTAATTTAAGTTAAAGGTACACAATATAATTAGGTTTGCAGCATTAAAGAGAACTGTGTTAGTAGAACTGAGAGGCTAAAGACAAAAAGACAAAAATGGGATTCCCACAGCTATCCTGCACTTTGCTCAACTACATACATTTGTACATTTGCTCCTCCAGTGATTGTGTGCTTTGATTGTTGCCAGCCTCACTTGGAAGTCGCTTTGTGTAAAAGCGTCTGCTAAACGACTAAATGTAAATGATGCTTGGCTGCTCTATGCTTTTGCCATTCAACATGAAAGTGGCCTTAGAGATTAACCTACACACATGCTATGGATAACGTGCGATCCCACCCAGCCTGTGTTTAATGTGGTTAAGCATCATTACAGAGGGTAAAAAAAAGGGTTGGTCCTAAAAACACTATACATGAGCATGATTTGGTAAAATTAAGTGACTCTTGTCCATAGATCTTTCCTGGGCTGGTTTCAGCTCATATTCCATAGAGTAATGCAGTCATGCCGCAGTTATGAGTGCGCTATTATGTGGGTCCAGGTGATGATGTAAGCTGTCCACAGTCTGTGCCCACCTGCGGAGGCCTTGCTTCTAAAAGAAACCACTGCCATGGACTTAATTTTTCCCCTGAGATCCCACAACCACCCCCTCCCCCATTCCCACCTCTCAACCCCCCCGGTCCGTACACCATGTCCAGCGATCCAGTTACTCAATGATCTGGAAATGGTTCCACGAGACAGAATATGTCAGAACAAAAGGGGGGGTCCTTGCATAACTCTCACTGATGAGTCCATGTTAACCTGTAGACACACGTACACACACACACACACACACACACACACACACACACACACACACACACTTGTGTACACACACATACACACACACAGACACACACACACACACACACACACCTTGAGATTGAGTTGCATATCTAGGGTTGTCTTGTGCGACTCGCTTGGTTCTGTCATCTAGCCTTGCCAGAGCTAATGTGTTCCTTCCTGCCTGATTTTAGCGTAATGTCACCGGGTAACCCAATAGCACACATACATGGCTTGCGTTAAAACGAGACCTACACCACACACACAGGGCTCTGACAGACTGGTGACACAAGGATCAACACACGCATACACATAGACACACACAGTGCAAAACATGGTTTTCTAGCACCCATGAAAGTCAGACAGGGGGGGATGGGGGGCGGGAATGGGTACCAGACAGGAATGTTATTCAAGCAATTTAGTAATGAGCCTGGTGGACTCCCATTTCCCAGGAGGTTGGCGAGAAAAAAACAAGAAAATCGATTACTCTTTAAAACAATAAACTGTTACTTATGTAATGTACAGCTTCAGTTCCAACGCCCTGTCTTGCCACACATGCCTGGTACTACAAATCCCTAAATCTACCCCCCCCCCCCCCCCCCACACCACCACCACCCCCACAACTAAACACAGGCTCGTCTAAAGAGGTAGGCTTAAGCCTTCATCGGCCGCCATGCACACGCTTACATGCACCCAGTAATGAACTGTTGCTGCCTTTTGGGACCAAGGCCAGGCACAGGTGCATCCTGGTCCGATGATGACAAGATGGGTAAATACTAAATACACGCCAAGGGTTTTTTGTGAGCAGCGCCATTACCTGTCTGTCGACTCGGAGGGGACTCTGTCGCTGGGCTCGGGGCCCACGTCGGCCTCCGCCTCTGGGGAGACGCCCAGTAGGTGCCTGACGCCGGGCTGCATGGAGCCGGCCTGGATCTTGGAGCCCGGGCCCCCCTGAAACACACTGCACAGGGAGACAGAGAGGTTGTGGTTAGAGACAAGGGAAGGAGAGAGAGAGGGACAGAGGACAGCTAAGAAACAGAGCACTGGTACTTGAAAAAACCCTCTTAAAGTGTAAGTTAACCCCCCCATTTCACCTCGAATTCGAAAACTCTTATCCCCATGGTTACGACCCACACCTACTTTATGATACTTTTTAAAGCTAGTACCGGCGTTGTATATGAGCGTTATAATGAGCCATGCTGTGTATGAAATGCACCACACAGCGTGGCGACCGCCGTTGTGTATGAGCATTATAGCGAGCAATGTTGTATATGAAATGCTATAAGTGTCCGAGAAGCTTAACCCTCTCTCAGACACGGCCATCAACATCAACCGTTGCCCAGACGGAGCTCCACACATCCACACACACCTCTCCACACTAGGGTTGGGCGATGTTCCTTAAATTGGCAGTTGACGATGTTTACAGTAAAACATCGTGATGAACGATGATATCGTCGTCGGGGGGGGGGGGGGGTTACTATCTCTTAAATATTTTTCTCGTTATTGTTTTTTTAATCGCGTTAATAGACGTCGAGGTGCCCTGGAAAAGGCACTTTGACGGCACGAAAAGAAAACAACCTGAGTTCTGAGCAAAGTAGAGTGCTCACAAACTAGTTGGCAGACACTCAGGCAACAACAGGATTTCACACCCGTTTTCTCTAAATTACAGTCTTATTTAGTAACAGTGACAAAATGGCATATATTACTATGTTGAAGATCATATAAGACATATTACCATGTTTAAAACAAAAAAAAGATTTTTGGGTTCACTGTCCCTTTAATTTAAAATAAATGCCCACTAATGGAATATAACCACTGCCACATTCCGCAGGGCCCTGGTCCAGCGCACTGCAGGGTCTTAAGTCAGCACCAGAGGTCTGACCTTAACTGCATGACTGACCACCGGCAACACCAGCGACGGTGTACGTGCACAGCACACATACACAGACACACTATAGCGCGCATGGCATGCAAAAGCGAGGAAACAAACAAAACAAAGCGCGTTAGCATGGACGTTGTTTCCATGCTAACAGAAACGTTCCCGTAAAAATGCACACTACTTACGGAGCAATTACAGAATTAATCTCACAGCAAGTCGCTAAACCGGCACTTACAAAAGGAAGTGCAAGGAAACAAACTTGCGTACTCCAGTGAGCGTTTTGTTTCCGTGGTGGCACACTCACCTCATGGGTCCAATGTTGATCATGAGGAAGACCAGGACCACCATGAGACACACAGCTCTCCTCTTGGGGGCTGTGGTCTTCAGGACCATGTTCTGCAGGTGAAAGCATGTGTCAAAATGGAGTCTATTTACCATGTTTTTTTTTTGTTGACGCTTTTATCCAAAGAAACATACAGGTCAGTTAATTATAGATACATGTCATTAACAGCAGCAGGTAGTGGGGTTAGGGCATCTTGCTCAAGGATGCTCAAAAACGCATACCTCGCCGAAAAAAAACATTTTGGACCTCCAAAATGTTGTGATCTCTGCAAATGATGGCAATGTGAATATTGTGTGTGATTTGTCAGAGTAGCAAGGTGGGCGTGATTTATTTGTATCTGATTTTCTCGTCTCCATTCTTCATTCCACTGGTCTAATGGAACGTTTAGTGACCAAACCGAAACCACATTGAGTGTAAAACATGTTAGTCTACAAAGGACTTCTTCGGTCTCGGCCAGCCGAAACAAAATCTACTACTAAGACAGTGGCCACACTGTCTTAGTCCCTCACCTTGGTCAGCAGCCCATCCAGCTGTTTTTTGAGGTGGCCATTCTCGTTCTTGAGAGCCTCGTTTTCGGAGAGCGCCATCCTTAAACGCGCCTCCAACGTCAGCAGGTACTCCTTCTTCTTCTTGCGGGACAGTGAGGCCGACTCACGGTTCTTGATCATCCGCTGCTGCCTCTGGCACACCTTGGACTGGAAGGCGGGAGAGAGAGGGATGTGGAGAGAGAGACAGAGATTTAGAGATGTGGATATTTTTTTCACATATTTTAACTAATTTATTATTTCCTTCCAAGTCACATCTCAAACCAGCCTGACTGTAATTGCTGGACACAATGGCTGGAATGGGGGGGGGGGGGGGGGGGGTGGTTGACAACTGGGAGGGTGCATGGTCATAATCTGACCATCTGTGGGACCCGTTGGACTGCAGGATCATACACTCCACAAATAGAATGACTTCATGATCATAATAATTCTTGAAAGATCGGGTTTTGTTTTTATTAAAGATTGACTGCCAAAATACCGGTATAAGATGGCAACTAAAAAGGCAGCAACACAGATGCCCACCACCTGACCTTTCAAATGCACAGACTATTGTTCATTTCCTTCTTTTTCTTAAGGTATTTTTTGTGGCCATGCTATTCCACACTAGTCTGTACCTCGTTTAGATGAGGGTGCAAATACACTTTCCATGCGCACACCCGCCCTACCACCACACTCAGAAATGCAGCTTCATGAAGCAGACAAATGGGCTAAGCAGACGGAATGTAAAAAATAGGTAGAGGAGAATGACGGAGCTGATAAGGAGCTTGACAGATTGGAAAATAAGTTAATGGAACTATGTATGTATATGTGTGTGTGTGTGTGTGTGTGTGTGTGTGTGTGTGTGTGTGTGTGTGTGTGTGTCTGCATTTGAGCTTGCATCAGCCAGTGACGGTAGGGCAGGATGTTCCCATGTGGAAGCCTGGTGTGGCCTACTCTGGTTTAGAAAGCCACGTTGTTGCAGATGCTCCTTTCCATTACAGAGGCCAATATCAAACACATGTTGGGAGACGTGTCACAGGCTGAACAAAAAAAACATCGTCACGCATGGCTTCTTAATAACACCGACCTACCGCAAGTCCTTCAGTGTGCATGCATGGTCATGCTTATATTTGAAGAGGTATTTACACACCCGTGGACTGATTGGGAGTGGTGTGTGGTGGTGGTGGTTGGGGTGGGGGGTGGGAAGGGTGAGGGCAAATCAAAAGGGTTTTAGGAGGAAGGTGCAATGGGTCCCAGCCCCTCTTTCCGTGCCAGAGGATGTGTTTATGGGGCGCGTCACTCCATGAGAAATGGGGTTGAATCTTGGATGTAAACACCGGTACATAGCATGTACTCCATAAGCCCACATGGAAAACTGTGCAGCTGTAGTTACTCCTAATTACTGTAGTTTTGAGCTTTGCACGCTTGGGATCATCTATAAATAAACCGGGCATCTGCATCATCTTCGACTGGATGGTCACTGGAGAAAATTACCTAATCAAAATGGTCAGAAAAGATCAATGGATATACAGTATGTGCTTGGTGGCTTGCTGTGAGTAGTTAAGTCACAGACTTAACAACAAGCTAATGGATTGTTGAGTTTGGCATTTTTAAGGTCAAACAAGTGGGAACCGAAATCAAAGGCTTGACGGGCGGGGGGGTTCTGGTTTCTGTGTGCACGTCCCAAACAAAACACATAAATGCTAATCAACATGGCAGACGGCTACAAAGAGTCAAGCGCCTTCATTGTTCATCTAGTTCCTGGTCGCTTCTCATCCCCCTCCCTAAACACTCTTGCTTAGACGTGTGAATGCAGTAAGCCGCTAAGGGGACCCCAAAAGCCCCACTGGTGATGAAGTTGTTTGGATGCCTGTCTTATTTGTGTTCCGTCTCCTGAGAAACAAGCCTGTGTCTCAGGCTCCGATGTGGGAGCCTCTAAGGCCAAGATCTGGGAGCCGTGCCATCGGGCCAAGCCTGGGAACTTGGAGGAACGTGTCCACCCAGAGACAGAGTGGGGGGGGAACTTCACCTCATGCCACAACAATAGAGCTGACCAGAAAAACATTGGGGAGGGAGGAACGGAGCAAAGATGTTAAGACATCTGGATATTTTTATTTGGTGACGCCGGCGACGAGAGTAGCTTGGTTCCCTGGACCTCCAACAGCTTTTGTGGAAATGATCACCATTTTCTCTGCTGACCTGCCCTTAAGCAGGGCATTAACCAGCACATCACATTCAAGCTCAGTTCAGTCGGTCTTGCCAACAGTTGCAAGTTAGAGAATGCAGGTAGGAATATGTTTCATGGAATTGCTAAAATAAGTAAAAACAAACAAAGAATGACTACTCAGCGAACATCAAACCAACAGAAACATGCCAGGACATGCAGCCAAACAGCCCAATAACACCAGAACAGCGCCCTGCTGTTTACGGACACTGTCTTTTCCATCCCATGGGGCTAAGGGTCAATTCGGCAGGAAGTGTGTGACGGCCAGTAAAGCTATTAAAATGGGAGGTTCTTCATTTAACAAGCAAGGATGCAAACCCTGACCCGAGTATACGGGAAGAAATAAACGCTGGTGCAAGTGAAAGTGGAAATTGAAAAACAAACGGTTGTATTTTAGTGACACGAGTAAGAATTACTCTCAGTAAAATCACGGCTGAATTATATTAATTTGTTTTCACATGGGGACACATACCAAGATAGTACTATAACATTGAAGTATAGCCTAACTATACTGAATTGACTTGCTTGAAGTAGCAGAAATCATTAGCAGACGGAAAACTATAACAGAGAAATTCATCGATTGTGGTAAAGTACTTTCTCAGGGTTCCACCTTGACTTCAATACAAGTCTGTGGGACGAGAGCAGGCAAAAATCTGGAGTCCTTCCTAGGCGTGATTGGTTACATCTGGATAACCAAGGGTGGGTTTACAGCCCACAACGCATCATCTTAATCCCCCAACGTGCAATGGTTACATTGCAATGAGCAAATCCCTGATGGCTGTTTACAGCTGTCGCAAATCCTCCTGCCCTGTGGAACACCTGCCTGAGATATCTGATCATTAGCAGCCGTTTCACACCCAGGCTTATGTAGCCCACTTAGACCATGACACTGTACACACACACACACACACACACACACACACACACACACACACACACACACACACACACACACACACACACACACACACACACACACACACACACACACACACATTTCATTTACACCTGGCACAAGAGTGGCAGCCCTAATAGGCATTTTACACACTTTCCCCCCCCAAAAAAACCCTCATGCTAACTACTGTGCTGTAGCCAAACCACAACAAGCTTATAAAGTGAAGACAGCTGTAGAAGGCCCACTAGCATGCACGCACACAACCACACACGCACAACGTTACTGCTATTAGGGATTCCACTCCCTCGGGGGTTGGTTATGCTAAAAATGTATAAACTATTGGCACCGTCCATCAGTGATGAACAAGTGTCCTGCTAATATATGCTTAACTTACAGCAGTGAAGATACTCCCTTGTGCCCTTTAGGAACAAACAAACAATTATTGTATACACTTGCTGGCTGCTGTTAAAAAATCTTTAACTTGAGAGACTGGCAAAGGGTTTCAAGGAAGGTGACAGCCAAAACCCGTACGTCGTTTTCAATTATTTCTCACAATTACACACAAAAACGCCCAGCCCCGCCCCTTTAATGGCTGTTAATTGTTATTGTAAAACCTGATTGACTGGGGCCAGCTTCGTAAATTGGCAGGGAAGTTTGTTTGTGTTGGCCTCTGGGGTTTGGAGTTCCTTGCCAATGTTTGGTGAGGAACAATGTCTGGCACCCATGATTTGCTTCTCCGGGCTTTATTGTGCGCCATGATAATTAAAACGTGTTCACCTCAACGTTTCAGGGGCTTGTTATAGCCAGAGGTCCAATGGTTGACATTCATAACAAAAGCAAAAACTTTGACTAGATATTATGAGGTTTGATTATGAAACAACCCCATAGAAGATAGTTGATGTGAAAGGATTGCGAACAGACAAAGTTCAAAAGTGGACAGCTGCAGCTTGTGATCAAAGTTTCCATGGCACTGGGAAGGTCATGCAACAGGTCCACATGTCATTGCTTGAGAAGTCAGCAAGATACAAAAATTGGATCCATCTCCTGTGGCAAGCACAATGTATACCCCCCCAAAGGACAACCACAAGTCACTTTAAATAAACAATGTTATATTCCAAAAATGTGACTCATGTGCCTAATGAAAGAAAAAAATGAGAGCATGGGGAAAAGGACTTTCACGCACCACACTCAAAACCCTAACCATAGAAGGACGTATTAAAAACCACAAGCTATCAAACCAAACCCCGGGCCTTGTACGCAGGGCAATAAACTCTTCCACCGAAAATGAAGGTCAGCATGCACAAATGATGCCGAGAATTTTATTGAGAAACCAAAGGGGTGCTATAATTAGGTTTTCTTGTGTGCTTTCTAAAGTTGGTCTCGCAGGCAAGCCTGGACAACACAAGGTAAACAGTACCTTGTGAGATCCCCTGGAAGCTGCAATGTGCGGTCATGGCTGCCCTTGCACTGTCATTTAAGAAGGCCCAGGACGAATAAGTGAGAAGGCGGTAATCCTACCGGTCAGGCTATTCTGTGTAGGCTATGACCCGTGTGTATTTGCAGCTGCAATGACATCATCTTCTGGTTCCTTCATTAGGTTGAACGGCCCCAGAATCCAAATATGATTTATCATTACATAATGCCCGTATTGTTCCAATAAACCTCCGCTAAGCATAAACACTGCAGTGGCTGATTGTCCAGAGTACCGATGGATCATCATTTCAGGAGAAATATACGCATATTTCATAGTGAGGGGCTGGTTTTGGGGAGTTGACTGATTGGTCTCCTTTAGTTTTTTTTCTTTGCAAGAAACCTTTTTTCCAAAGGTGTGGATGGAAATGAGACATATAGGAAATAAATAATATTAGGTGGGGCTGTGTCTGCCCTGGCAATTCAAGTTTTAGTATTTCATTTAATAATTAAAGATAATCGCTTGTGAAAGCTAAAGATGCTAAAAATAGGTTGGATATTGGACTGTCTCCCAGACAGCACGAGAGTCTGGCAAGAATCACATACTAGATATCCAATATAGGCCAACTCCAGTATGTATATATTCACAGGCAGAATTGGACATGTGCATGTCTGTGTGTGTGTGTGTGTATATACACACACACACACACACACAAAACAACACACACACACACACACACACACACACAAGAAAACAAATGAGTCATACTGCAAGTCAATGAACATTTGAAACAGATTTGTGAGTCGACTTCTAAACTAAAAAATTAACTTGATGGGGCTAGCCAATGGAAATAAAAACTGTTCATTGAGTTTTCCACCCGACTTCTAGAACAACACTTATTTTTGCTTTATATAGTCCCATATGTATAAAGTATATATAACTACAAATTGATGCAGGTCAATGTAACTGTCTGACCCTGTAGATCTTGCTTCTTCCCTGCCATAAAATGTATTTCTTATGTGGTGTTGTATGTTGTTTACTGTATGTTTTATTTTATTTGATTGGATGCTGCTGCTGCTGCTGCTGCTGCTGCTGCTGTCGTGGCCAGGTCTCTATTGTAAACTAGATGTTAAATCTCAATGAAACTAAACCTGGTTAAACTTTTTTTTTTTTAAAGACATGGCTATATAAATCATAATTATATACAATTCCCTATGCATGACATTTTTGGCACATACATTTGTCATCCAGTGCGTCTTACAATACCCCTAACCTTAGCAGTGTTAATGCCATGCTCTTCCAGTTGAGCTCGAGAGGACATATATGAATATGTTTACATTATACTCATAGCAATATTTAGACTAGGACTTACATCGTCATCAGAGGAAGGGGCCCGGAGCGTAACAGGGACTATAGTCTGAGCGGGAACGACGGTGGCCGGCCTCTCCTGGCCCAGTGTGGGCAAGGTGACCAAGTGACCCGGGAGGGCCTGGGTTGTTTGGATCTGCAGCACTTGGCCTGACTGTGGCAGGACCACGCGATGCCCTGAGAAGAACATACAGCAAACAAAACACTCAGATTACAGATGGCTGCTCCTGCTCTGCATACAAACTTATCTCTGACGTGTGTGTGTGTGTGTGTGTATGTTTAAATGCAACCCACATTTGTGGCTTTTATCCTAAACAACCTAGTCTTCATTTTGAAGATGCTTTTATCCAAAGCGGCTTCCAGTACATTTTAGATAAAAGGTAGGTAGGGATTAGGGCATCTTGCTTGAAAGGTACTATGTGTAAGAATCTGAAATTCCTTTTCATTACTGGCCCTTTGGCCAGTAAGTGAACTGCAGCCTGCTCGAGCTTGTGCATTCAGAACACTGGAGTGCAAGCTCTGTGGGTTGAGACAATAACAATCATTAATAGAAATCAGCACACAGGCTGTTCTACGCAATGGAGAGAGTCAGGGAAGGTCTCATTGTTTAAGTTAATAAAAACAACCTGTTTGTATATTGAACAGGTTATTTACTCTTATAGTTTTGGTATTATCAGCTAGAGGCCCCTAAAGTGTCTGGCTCTTGAGGCAGCCTGTCCTCTGCAGATGGTACAGAGCATCTTCTCCGACTCCCTTGCCTCTTGTGACCTACATAAACCTCTGGGGTTTTACAGTTCCACTCCCTGTGCTCAAGGTGCAGGTGCAAATGTTTACTGTGATGTCCCCCCCCCCCCACACACACACACACACACCCACTCACCCATTCCACACAAAACACACACATTCCAAACTGAAAAGTGTTTCTTGTTTCACTATATGAGCCTAGGATGTATGTGTGCTTTCATACAGAAGACTGCAACTACCAATACCACGGCAAAAGAAAAAAAGGACATGTGTAACTGTTGCAGTGGGTCACAGTGGTGATTCTAGCCACCAGCTACTAACTAGCATAACCTGGACGTCCTTTAAGTATCTCCAGAGAGCCGGTACCAGGAACCATCCTTCATTATCGGCCCCATCAGGCATCGCTTTTAATACCAAACAACCTGTCAACGCTAATGGTGTGGGGGCGTGTCAGCGGCTATAAAGAATGTATGTGTGTGTGTGTGTACACCTGTGTGTGTGTGTGTGTGTGTGTGTGTGTGTGTGTGTGTGTGTGTGTGTGTGTGTGTGTGTGTGTGTGTGTGTGTGTGTGTGTGTGTGTGTATATGTGTGTGTATATGTGTGTGTATTCAGCCTTATATCGAGCAGAGTAGAGTCTGGGGTATTGTTAGAAACAAAGACAAAACAATGATAAAGTCTGGTCATGGCTTGACCTCAAACAACCAGACATAAAGCCACTCACAGGTTTGGTCTAAAGTGTGACACTGCGCAAAGAGCAACAGAGACCAAAAATGATCTACTAAGAAAACATTGTGTTTTGAATTGGGATGTGTCTATGCAAGCCTCCAGAGCAAACTATGTTACCAGTTTACAATGTTTCACACCCCTCCCAAGACACTCCTCTCATCTGCCATTGATCCAAATCTCCCGGTGTGTCCAGAGCTGGTGTCTTGTAATCAGGTGTTTGCAGAAAGTGTCTGGAGAGTTATATCTGCCATTCATGTGATTACATCCATTTGGAACTAAATGTGTACAAAATGTGTGCTTGATTGACAAAATAAAAAAAATAAAAAAACATCTTGGCAAGCATTTTGGCACACACCAAGCAAGGCTGGCAAGCTCCAGATGTGGTTTAGTTGTGCTGTTGAGTAGATTTCTACTCCACCTAAAAATCTGTTTTTTCAGTTTCCGCATTATATGAACAGACATTATCATTGTTAAATGTGTTGAGTGGAATGGAGGTGGGTCTCCATGGTCACACGTCAATACTAGACTGACATGCTTATTTGATTTGTGTATTTGATCTATGGTCATCTTGAGTTCTCATCAAATCATCACTGTGTTGCTGGAGCATTGTTGTGACTGAGCTGGTAATTTGTATCTATATCTTTTGGTATACCGTCAGAAGTGATAATAAGAACACAAGTGACAATTTTCTCATTAATGTGGAAGGAAATAGCGCAATGTTTAGAGGTGGAATCTAAAAATGAGCAATGATAGAATATCCTCCAAACTTGCCATATAGTAATAGAGAACATGGAAATTCTTCAATTTGATTTAATTTTCAGTCTACCCTAACCATATGAAAATATATGGGTGTAGTGCCATCTTCTGGCGAAGACTAAATAAATCTATCTATTGTGGTTATTAAAGTAAAATACAGACATTTTTAAATGAAACACAGTCAGCATTCTAAATGAAAACATCCATCTTTGAAATCTTTCCATTGACCTTGACTGCCTAACATACAGCAGTGAGGTCTGATGTAATAAGGTGTGGGTAGGATGCAATGAGCTGCTATGTGGCGCAGTGCACACTCTGACCTGTAAGGGGCGCTGGTTGGATGTTTACTGGTGCTGATTTGACAATGGGCAGAACAGTGGTCTGTAGGGGCTGGATGATAATGGTGTTGGCCTGCAGGGGCGCTGTTGCGTGAGCCAGGTTGAGAGCTGTGATCAAGGGCTTGGGCTGGATAGAGACCTTGGGGCTCAGCTGCATCGGTCTCTTAACCGGCTGAGCTGGTTTGGCTGTGAGAAAAGGTAGCAAAATAAATAATGAGGCACCATGTTTTGAGAAAGGGCATAGACGGAATAGGAGCCAACATGTACACATTTGCATTTTGTTCCTTTGAATGCAAGGTCACCAGAGTGTGACGGTTATTCAAATGATGAGTCAAAGAAGAGCCACGCATAGAGTTTCATTTTGTTGTTGATAATAAATATTACATGGGTTGTTGTCAGTAGAATTAGATTAATTTGTGCCAATCATGTGTTGGCACTTTTTCCCCTCATGTTACCTCGTGGTGCCAGGCTGGTCCTTTTTGGCGCTCTCTTGGCCGGTGGTGGGGCCTCATGGAAGCCACTTGAGTCCGAGCAGACAGAGACTGGAGAGGGCTGGGACTGGGGAGACAGCGCCTCCTCCTGGACACGGAGCAGAATACAGACCAAGGTTGGCTGAGGTTACATTTTCAGCTACATGATCACCACAGAAGAAGAACCCATCGTTGCATGTTCTGTACTTGTGATGTGGATATGTGAATGAATTATAGTTGATAGATGATCTTTCATATATAACCATGAGACTGAATAGTGCCATTCTATAATGCTGTACATTTTTGCATTGTTGAGAGTATGACTACTGTTTGATGGTGGCAGTTTCCTGACAAATTTTGCACATGGTTAATATGTCAGCAACAACCGTTTCATTCATTATTTGACGTTACTGTGTTTTCACGGTATAATTCTTACCTAAATAAAGTTGGGTACAACACAAGGGTAATAATGGTATTATAATATATTCCGAAATATTTTTGGAGCATTCAACACTATTGAGAGGGCATTATATAGGGGTCAAAAAAAGGTGCAACCTTATTCTTTGTGTAGTATATGCCATGAAACAAACATCTGTCTGGTAAATTATGCTAATGCTGTGGAGGTTGTCAGCACCTATTTTTTAAGGGAGTGGGTGGAGCATTAAATAGACAGACAGTGAATAATTAGTTTGACAAGGTGTTTAAGGCCTTTGTTAATAAGTGTCTCAGGTGTGTGTGAGTGTTTATGTGAGGCTGTGCATATCTCAAGGCACAATGCCAGCGAATTAGTTAGAATTTTCCGGCACCATCTGGAGCAAGCCCTTGTTGTTGACTGTGTGCCAAAACTGGCACATATACATAAACACACCGTCAAGCAATTTTCAAAACAATTGACAGAAAAAACAACACAATTTAACCAACCATATTCCAGTTGCGAAATGAATTAAAATATGTTTTTGGAAGATTGTGGTAGAGCAATACATATGTAAATTGGTAGGATAAGCGTGGCGCAGACAGTGACTTACTGATAAGGAACAAGGAGACAGGGCTTCCACTGAGGCTGGAGAGGGGACGGAGCTCAGGGTGTAGGCGGGCGACAGAGAGTTCACACTCACCTCACCATCTGGATGCACAAGGACAAAAAGAAACGCACGTGAAGGGACTAGCAAGCTGGTGAGAAAACTGACCCCTGGGTACCTCAACTTTATCGAGCCACTCTGCTGGGGAGACTTCAAGAGTGTCACCGAAAAGTGACATTGAAAGACAAACAACTATATAATGTAAAGTTTGCATGTAGATCTAACTAAATGATAAAAAAGTGTGTACAAGCTCAGCCAAAACAACTGAGTAGGAGCTCTCAGGTTTCAGCATCTTCCGTAGGTGAAATATTATATAACAAGTGTAGGCTCTGTTGCTGGACTAGAACAGTGGTTCTCAACCTTTTTTCAGTGATGTACCCCCTAACCAGCGCAAATATTTTTTGTTGAAAAGGAGTAAAAGTTGTCAAGGCAACAGCGACTGACAGTTGATAATATGTGGCGCGTGCCAGGTTGGGTCATAACATCCTGGTACGGGGGAGACTCTGGGGTTTTAGGGTAATGAAATTGAATAACCTTCTGTATATAAAATTCTGTTTATGAACTTCACTGATTGCATTGTTTACATGGGCATGTAAACAAGAAGACAGAAATATCATGTCATATTAATTCATAATAATGAATGCTTGGGCAAGCTAATCAGTTAGATGTTATGTTAAACAGCACATCGTTGAGGAAAGAAAAAAAGTGAAATCCATATTTCAAGATAATTCCTTAATATCTGCAATGGATTTACTCAGGACTTGTTGAAACTAAAAGACTCCTCCATCAGTCAAGCAGAAAGCAGACGTAAGCAGATCATGACCATATGTAAATGTACCTGTGCAGGTGCTGCCCGCCCCTGCTGTATTCCAGGGAGTCAGGTCAATGTCAAAGTCCAAGTCCAAGTCCAAGTCAGGAGCCTCTGCATCCTATGTAAACACACACAAATACATTCAAAACTAGACCCCAACCAAAGCATAGCCAAAGGAGTCATAACAAATCCGTATTTTCCAAGACCATGGTGTATTTACTGCATTCAACTTAGAAGTTAATTTATAATATAGTTGTATATGCCTTGTACAACATAACAGTCAAAATGTTTAGAGATATGTGGCATATAAGGAATCAGTATCCTTTACTCAGCAACAAATAGAAGGCCAGTAAAGTCAGGGAGGTCATGTGACACCACTGGTTTCCTGTTATCCCAAACCAATGCACTACCCTTTTGTTTGTGATGTCCTGTTTCTCAAGTTATCCTATTCCAATGGCACACATTACCCATGATGTGTATTGTTTGTACTTGACAAGTTGAGATAAGCCCCAGAATTTGTTTTTGTCTCGCCCCCCAAGGACTTACATAGCCTGCATGCTCCAGGGCTCCCAGCAGCTCACTTGCAACACCCAGGTGCTCCAACTCATCGAACAGGCTGATATCTATCAAGAAATGAACATTATGAACACTTTAGTAGTAGTAGTACGATACAATAAGGTACATACACAAAAGTAACACTATTACATCCTCTAAACTCTACAGAATATTTCTATTTTGGCATATTGGGATATATCGTTGTACTGTACTGCTCAAACAGAGAGGTAAGACATAAGATGTTTTTGTTTTTTTGTATTAAGATGCACCAGCTCTTGTACAGAAACACTGAGACACAGCTGTATGAATAGCATGGTTACATCATGCATGAGATGGTGGCACACTAGCTATATGTTGGCTAAGTGTTGCGTCATTTATGGCTTTTATGCTAATAGCTAACCTTGTCTGATTAAAAAAGTGGAAACTAGTTGTTGAGAACTGAAAAAAATCTAACTTCATGGTAATCTGGTGCATTAAATCACATGCTGTCTTGGCAAGTAAGCAGCAAACACCTGCCCTGGTCATATTAAAGCAACGCTTACCCCACTCGCCATCCTGGTCGATGGACAAGTTGCCAGTGTCACTATTCATCATCATGTGATGATATTGGCGATTTTCGAAGTCTAAAGTTAATTCTGAGGACATTTTCCCTTGAAGACATCAGCAACGGATTCAGAAAGTTATGTTGTAATGGTTAATCGTGCGTTCAAAAGGCCATTGTCTGCTCATCGTACAGCTGTTTATTTACTGAAACTGACAGACTTCCCGTATAGATACACGTCAGACTAAAGTCGCTCTGCTACGGAGAGCGCAGAGGGACAATTTGGTGAACGTCGCAGAGTCACAATGTTGAGTTACACCACAGGGTGGCAGAACGGCACTAGCAAAAGGTCATAAGCTGATACCTGTGTGGAAAATGTCTGATATTTGCTCTAATTGTGTTTATATTGTACATTTAGGTGGAATTGTAAAGTGCAGTACGCAGCATATGATGTTTTGTGACATTATAATTGTGTAAGCTTCGAGCCAGCAAGAGACCTCTTGTTGTGGCACAATAATATCTAAGGATAAACTATTATACAATAGTATAGCCTACATAATTGTACAACATTACCTCAACACATGTGTATACCGGTATGCAGGAGTCATCTTTTCCTTCTTTACTTGAGGTCATGTTTAGTTAATAGGTCCTAAAAATATATTCCTTTCAATAACCATGAACGTCAAAGTTATTAACTGATTAGGCCACCGTTATTACAAAGTGTATGTCTGGCAATGTATTACCTTAACCATGATATGTTCATGCTGCTGCCATCTGATATTTCTACATTCCACAGTCACATCCAATCGATCTGTAAATGGTTTCCCATCAGATAGACACGTTTGATGACCCTGTAATAGAAGAAGCCTGCTATCTCGGGTTATATTCTGGCCGTGGTACTTGCCATATAATAACACGTCTCATTGGTGTGTGAAAAATCACAAGCAGGGCTACTCTAGTCTTAATCCTTCATGGGCATCTCAGGCCGGAGCTAGATTACCTTCAGATGGTCTTAGTGATTCCCTGGTGGATATGTTCAGCAGCTCTGTTATAAAACAACAAGCCCATACACTGCTCATGTAACACAGCAATTATATAAATGCTCTATAGATCTCTGAGTCTCTCAGCAGTCTGCAGCAATCCAGTAGAAAACTATCTTTTGTTTTAGTTTCTTCCTTTATATTAACCCAGGGTGGTTTGCTCTTTTTCAACACTACATTCCTGCTCTGAACTCAGCATCATTGGCGTGTGATGGGTTGTTCCTATTCTTACTTAATGTTATCATTTTATTTCTGGCAGCAGCGGAAGTAGTAGTGTAGTATTGTGGTTGCTACTGTGGTTTCTCTTCATTCATTTTATTCATGTATTCATCATTCACCACACAGTCGAAAATAGATTACAAGAAATGTTTGTTTTTTTTAAAGAACAAGAGTAAAGGTGTCCATTGCAATAGAGTCGTGGTATATTTCTAAATAATATATGTATATTAAGTCACTTGCTGAAGTGACTTGCCTAGGTCACTTTTCATCTGTGGATGTTTCAGGTCTATCACGGTGATTGTGTATAAAACCCCCCATCCCATGCCCAGACATAGGCAGCAGAGGATTAACAGGTTTACCTGATACAAGGCTAGCATGCATTAGATGAACATCTGCGTAAAATGGATTAGGGGATTTGGTCACATTGCCAGTTGCCATCGTTACATTATCAGTGTCTTTTATATATACTCATTCCTGTGTGTAAGATAGTATAGGCATTATTTTGATCATGACACATGCCATGTAACTATATATGTTTTATATTTATCGAAAAAGGTAGAATTACATTTTATTGTATTTAACAATCAATTTAATAAATCAAAATAACTTTTTTGTTTTAATAAAATCCTTCAATTCCTCTGTAAATTAATTCATCATGAATTAATGTTTCCAAATTGTTGTGTAGTTTCAATAACATTGTTTCATCCATGGAAAGGTCATAGGGTAGCTCTAGCCCTGGTAAATAAAATGATACAACCTTATCTGCACTGGAGATGTGCACCACTATAAGGGAAGTGAAATAATATACTGTATGAATATAGCACTTAAATCAATTTCTGCACAGATCCTGTTCCATTCTCACTTCTCACTAATGACACTAGTTCATTATGAGGCTAGCAAAAACATTTTTATACTGTAATTATATGCATACATTTCTTTAGCTTAACATATCAGGTCCCTATTCTTTAATTGATTATAATTCTTATAACACTACTTATACTAAACGTGAAGACAGAGGCCATTGTTGACGTAAACATCTGGACACACATTCTGAGTTGTGGTGCTGGTAATTCTGACATTAGTTAATCTGTACAATCACATAAATGATTTCCAATCATTTGGTCTCAAGAAAAGTGTAAATACTGGAAATAATTTCGATACACGTTGTAAATAATGTTGTGTTACACAATAGCAGCTGATCTTAACCCCATGCTATGACATGTTTGCATTTATCTTATTTTTCATAATGCATTAATTGACAGGGTAAATACATAAGTCCATAACTGCACCATTCCTAAAAAACAAAATTATTATTATTATTTCACTTGCTGTTTAAAAAAAAAAAAGTTACACGTTGGAGCACTTTCCCTGTGCTTAACCAAACAAGAGAATTTGAAGTAAAAAAAACAAAAACAAAACAAAACAAAAAACAAAACCTAATGGGAAAAAAAAGGGAGTGAGAAGTGAACAAGAGGTTGCTTCTACACTAAAGAAAGAGCTCTCCCGGACGGGAGAGGAGGAGAGGGTTTGGGCCACATTTCATCTTTTGTGTCTCAGATGGATGACCTACGAGATGGATGATGTTCTGCAGGGCTGTCTGCCATTGTCTTATGCTGGCCACCAAAAAGGACCAAACCACTTATCATCACAGGCTTATGTATAGAGCAGAGGGGGCGGGGGGTTGTCAGAATAGTGAAGAGGGGTCCAGGGACCGTGGGGGTGGTGGTCTGCTCGGCTCCCCTGATAAAGCATGATGGAGGTGGGCTAATGAGACCAGGAGAGAGTCGTCTCCCATGACGACCCCGCCTGCACCACACTGTCCCTGGGACAGACAGAGAGAGGGAGTCAGGGTGCAGAGACACAACTAGAGGCAAGAGGTTGAGCCAAGAGAAACAAGACAGGAGGGGATATCTGGTGTGTGTGTGTGTGTGTGTGTGTGTGTGTGTGTGTGGGGGGGGGGGGGGGGGTAGGGGTGTACGGGCTGACGTGTCTTGGTGTTTATATACGTCAAATGCATGTGTGTCCTAAACATGTGTGTGTGTCTGTGTGAGAATGGTGTTTGTATACTCCAAATGCATGTGTATCCAAAACATATTTGTGCGTGTGTGTGTGTGTGTGTGTGAGCACAGCCTAAGTCAAGTTTGCATTGGCTTATTCGCCAATGCAAACTTGGCTGAAGTGACTTGCATTAGCAGGTGGCTTAAATTAGTTGGCCCTAGTTTAGGATTAGGGTTTAGGACATTGTTTAGTGGGAATGGTGCTGTGAATACAATGGGATTAGCCAGAGCAAGGGGTTGCTTCATTGACTGAGAGTGTGCGTGTGTGTGTGTGTGGGTGTGTGTGTTTGTGTGTGTTTAGGGTGGGGGACTGGGAGTTGATGGACGGATTGGTTTGCCAGAGAATTGAAGCAACTCTGTAGTTTAGGCCAGACACATTGGCTCTCAGCACAATTTTGATTTGGGATTATTAAAAAATATATAATAATAATAATAATAATAATAATAATAATAATAATAAACATATATATATATACATACATACATATACATACATACATATATATATATATATATATATATATATATATATATATATATATATATATATATATATATATATATATATATATATATATATATATATATAGTCTTAATCTGAGAGAAGATAAAAAGCCCAGCCAATCATCTCAATGCCGCAAACCATGTGCCACCATTAGGGACACAAAGAGAAATCTGACAAATGGACATTTTAATGTCCCTCTCTTTGACTTTAATGAATTTATACGCTGGGCCTATAGCCTAATGGAGGTGGTAGTAGTGGTGGTGCAGGGTGGGGGGGGCTAACAAATGAAAAGCTCTGATTAGTGTAGAATGACTTGAGGAGAGAAAAAAAATAAAAAGAAAAGGGGAGTGGGGGGGGGGTGCAATTCATCTTGGTTAGCATCCTCCTGTGCTCCTTTATGGGGTTGCTGTTACAAGGACGGGAGCCGGGGGGGGGGGGGGGGGGGGGGGGGCTCGTCCCATTAGCGGCGGGGGGGGGGGGGGAGCAGTGAGGAGGAGCCGTGCTGAGTGGCGGCGGTCCGCGGCTCCCAGCGTTGACGCAGCGTCCGCCCGCCTCGCGGTGCGCAGGACCGCTGAATGCCTCCGCGCAGCGCTGACTCCTGGATAACCTTCCGAGGCTCCTCACCCTCAGATGACCCCACACTCTGAGATCTGGGGGTGAGGGGGGGGGGGGGGGGGGGGGTGAGGGGGGGTGGAGGAGGTGGGTGAAGGTTGGGGTGAGGGGGGGTCTCCAGACCCGCAGTCGCACTTTCAATTGAGGTAAACAGTAGCCCCCCCCCCCCAGTACTCAGGCTCGTTGGGGAGCGAGGAGGGTCGATGTGTAACCGCATCAACGGCGGGGCAATTAAAATGTAAAAAGGACGTCGAAGGAGATAAGCGATAAGTGAAAGGGACGACGGGAACCAATAGGGAGGCAGTATCCATAGTCTACTCAGGTTAAATACAGTTAGGGGGTTTAGGTCTGAACGCGCATGTATCTAATTAGAAGCGTATGATAGGCTACCAATACAAATACCCAATTATGCACCGATTTAAATTCAATAGGCTACATTTTAAAATCGAGTGCATTTATTACGAACAATGAATGATAGGTAGGGGGCTATGATTAGTAACGTGGCGGTATCCTATCTAGGTCTATTGCGTAACAACACAAAAAAAAATCGCATAACTAAAGAAATGTGCTCGTTTTCAAGGGCGACCGTCTCGCGTATAAACGTACAGCCCCCCCCCCCCCCCCCCCCCCCCCCCCCCCCAGTCTGCGGTTGAGACACAGTAAACCCAGTACACCCCCCCCCCACCACCACCACCACCACCACCCAAAAAAAAAAAAAAAAAAAAGCCTAATCCCGAGAATAACCTTTCCCCGGTCATTCAGGGCAATCAGTTCTGTGAAGGGTTGCAAAACCCCCGCCGCCGCCGCCGACGCGAAAAAAGGGAGGAGGGTTTCGTCACAGCGATCATGTCGGAGCTTGATGATACGGACAACTGTTGTCATTGGGGGAGAGAGGAGCCTCGCCGCCGTTTCCACCACCACCACCACCACCAGCAGCAGCACCACCCACCCCCTCGCTGGGCCCCCGCGTAGAGAGACCTGCCCCGCAGACCAGCAGCTCTCAGTCGGCCCGCGGAGCGGAATGCGCTGGGATGCTGCCGTGACGGAGCAGCAGCAGCAGCGGCGGCAGCTTTACAACACGGTGTAAAGACAGAGAGAGAGACAGAAAGAGAGACAGAGAGAGAGACAGGGAGGAGGGGGGGGGGGGGGAGGAAGAAAAAAAAAAAAAAAAAAAAAGCAAAAAAAAAAAAAAATACAAAAACAAAAAAACAAAAAAAAAACAAAACAAAAAAACAACAACGACGCAAACGCGCGCGCAGAATATGGACAGCAATGACCCGTATTTACACCTCAGTAAGTATGACCTGCGGTTTATGTTGATTCACTGGGTTTTTTTCACTGGCTGTTTAGCTACGGGGCGTGAAGCTGTTGCACGTTATTTGTGGGGTTTTTTTTATATTTGTTTTTTGTTGTTGTTGTTTTTGTGTGTGTGTGTGTGTGTGGGGGGGGGGGGAGACCTCGACATTGCGCGTTAGTAGTCGTTTCACGGCGTTTGGTATGTCCCTCCGTTGTCGAAGCGGGACCGGGAGGGAAAGGCGAAAAATGTGTGCAAAGGTCTGCTGGGTTTTAAATAACAACGGTCTCACCGATACACACAACCCCAGTGTTGCGTGTAGTCCAGTGTGTGTGTGTGTGTGTGTCTGCTAGTGTGTGTAGTTGACATTGGTTCGCGGTTGTTGTTGGTTGTTGGAGATCCCCGACGTGAAAAGCCGCCGTGGCCAAAAGCAGCGGTCAGGTGATCGGGGGTTGTGTGTGAGTTTCAGGCGCAAGGTCAGAGGTTGGCACTTTAATTGCGCTTATGTAATTTATGGCGGTTTGTCGCGCGCGTCTCTCTCTCTCCCTCTCTCCTATATATACTAAACAAGACGCAAACTCAATTTATAGGTCTGGGTCTGGGATGGTCTCCTGATCCTGGGACGTTGAGCGAGGAGTCGTGTTTCTCCGACGGTTTTTGTTTTTTTTCTTTTTTGTTGGGGAGAAAAAAAGAAAAAAAACCCCAAGCCTTTTTACCCGGACCAGCATAGGCTGCAACGTCTCCATGCACTCATTCCTGGAGACGCTTTAAGTTATGTGGCTCTGGTTTAACACCGTGAGGCCAAACCCACACACACACACACACGCACGCACACGCACACACACACTGCTCGGCTTTGACTTTGCACTTGAACTAAAGAGTGGGAGACCTGGCCTATATATAGGATATATCGCCTATGTGTGCGTCTGTTCTTGCCAAACTACAGAGAAAGGGAAATGGGGATCACGCGAAACTGTTGTCATGTTGCATTCTGCAACACGTGAAAGCAGACTATACATGGCGTACAATAGGGCACAGGATCGCTGTGTTTACGTTTCCCTATAACCTTGGGTAACTTAATATCAGGGGTGATGTTAAAGCCCCGGTCTTTTTAAAGCGCCACTGGGTCACACGGTAAGGCTATATGCATCATCCATCATGTGATAGTTTTTTTTTCTTTTTGTGTCTTGCTCATGAGTGATACATGTGTCGTGAAACCCCAAGCCGCTGCACTAATAGCCTACATGGCGTGGGCTTTAATACGTGTACTGCGTGTGTGTGTGTGTGTGTGTGTGTGTGTGTGCGTGTGTGTGTGTGGGGGGGGGGGGTACTGTGTGTGTGTGTGTGTGTGTGTGTGTGTGTGGTGGCGCCTATACATTTTGCACTGGTGTTTTTTTTTTTAATGGGCAGCAAAAACTATGAACATCAAAAACATGTCTTTTTAAATAGTTGCTTACCACTGGGCATAGTTTGGAGAACACAACCAGGCACAATTTTCAAGGGGGTTGTGTGTGTGTGTGTGTGTGTGGGGGGGGTAGGTACTTGTTTTTCCTCCATAATATATGCTTGTCTCCAGGGGAAATAGAGAGAGAGAGAGAGAGAGAGAGAGAGAGTGAGAGAGAGAGAGACATCTGGATGGTAAAGCGAAGTAACGTAGAGGAGGGTATACAGACAGAATGTGCATGCGCAACTGAGGATGCCCCTTGGGCTAAATTGGCTTCCTGTCTCTGCCTCTTGTCTATTAACACACACACACACACACACACACACACACACACGCACACACACACACACACACACGCGCACACACACACACACACACACGCACACACACACACACTCTATATATCATTCAACCCACTTGGACAGAATCGGTGTCAAACGAAGAATTGTGCAAACAAGTTAGTAACTTTGTGTCCTTGTGGAAAGCGTGTCCAGGCTTATATCGCTAAATAAACACCACGTTTGAAAGTGGACTCCCGAAAAAGGGAAAAAAAGACCATACACATTTTTTGAGTATGTTCGGCCTTACGACGGACACTTAAACGATGATTTGTTGTGCGGCGCTCTACCCGGTGACCAGACCGAACATATCTCGCCTGCTGAAGTTCTGCGTTACTGAGATGCAGTTAATCATTTCAAAAATCAGTTTGCTCCCCGAGGGATCTTGTCATGTCATGTGGTTCATGTTTCACAGTAGCAGCAGCCAAGGCAAAGCTGTGTGAAGTCAACAGCATAGAAATCTGAATCTGTCTGTTGATCTGTTGTGGATAACTCGCTTCCACCCGCTATCCATACACACACACACACACACACACACACACACACACACACACACACACACACACACACAGTTACAATCTTTCCATAACCTGCTCTGCTTCTCCAATTCATCACAAATATCAGCAGGTTTTGGATGGAGGCTGGCATCAGTTGTTTGGGCACAGTCAGCGTTTTTCCTCGCCCCTCTCGCTGCATTTCTTGCATTTTTTGTTATAGTCTGCCATTGTCTGTAAAGTTTCTGGCAATCTCAGGGTTGCTGCTTTTTTAGAAAGAAGGAAGGCGAGAGAAGTTTGAGAGGAAACGATCCTACTTACTTAACAGATGTGGGAAGAGAGGAGACCAGACGCGAGGCATA
>JAOPHQ010001724.1:235000-250000 GCA_030340625.1 Merluccius polli | reverse complement strand
AGAGAGAGAGAGAGAGACTGAAGGATGAGACATAAATTATAAAGAAAAGACGGGAAGTTGAGAATATGATGGGGCAGAAGAACAACAGGCTGTTGGAGAGAGAGAGAGAGAGAGAGAGAGAGAGAGAGAGAGAGAGAGAGTTGAAGGAAATGTCTTATTTCTAATTCGAAATGAGATAGTAGTAGAACAAAGTATACTGGAGATAGACTGGGGGCGGGGGGGTTGAAAAGGAAAACACCAGAAATGGTAAAGAAAGCCAGGAAAGAAAAAAAGAGAGATCAAAGTCAAAGAAGGAAAAAGGTTAAGGACACAAAAATATGCAAGGTAAAGATAAGAGCTCTAAGATGCGAGACGGTTATAAAGTTTTAAAAAAATGTATGTAAAACATACAGACTAAGTTACAGACTGAGTTTAAGGAAGTTCAAGAGGACGTTGCTAACGTATCTAACGTCAAGACACTCTCAAATGACGCGTTCATCTTTGTTTCCCTTTGGCCTCTGTAATTGAGAATCAATACAATTAAAGTCAGCTTCTTTGCAGTTTGTTTTAGCGTTTGTTTTACTGCCGCTTTTTTTTACTTTGGGGGGGGAAATCTTTACACAACCAATAACTGTGTTCTGATGAATGACTTTCATTTCATTCATTCATTTGCAGTTCCTTTGAGTATTAGTACTTGAATCTGTATTATGTATTTGACAGAAAGGACTTGTAATGACCTGCATGTCAGATGTGGAACAAAGTGTCTTGGCACTGAGAGGCTGAGATTGCAATGAGATGTTTGAGTACACTTAACCGGGCTAATATTGTAAGTCCTAAATCCTCTTCTTGAAGGTGCCCCTGTTTTATAGTGTCTCATTGATTAGCCATAGACCTCTTAAGTGAATGACCATATATGGCAGCGGCACCACGCTTGCAGCACTTCCGATAGAAACAAGTTAGTGGGGATAATTGACAGAATGGTCGCCTTTTTGTCGATTGTGACACAACAGCTCCACCCGAGACGTCTGTGACACAAAGCCATAATGAATTCACTTATGAGGTCTATTACCAGCCATTTCAAAATCCCTTTGTGATCCTGCATCTGAGTAGACTATCCCACCTGTGGTGTCACAAAGGGGGAGATTTCAAAGTGACATGTGATCAACATGACACCTGCTGATCAACATGACACCCTCGTGGTGTCATGTTGTTGTAGGGGCCGAAAAGTGTATGGGCCGAAAACTGTATTGTGCTGCCCTTGGTGAGGCAGCATGTCCGATTATTTCTGCACTTTTAAGAGATAATTCTCTAAGTTTATTTCCCATTAGCTCACGTACCCCCCCCCCACACACACACACACACCCCTCCTGGGGTACGTGAGTTAATGGGAGTTAAATGGGCCGACAATAGCTATGCAGACGACACATAGATCTTGAATGTGATGCACATCACATTCGCCTCATTCAAATGAGGTGAAATAATCATTGCGGCAAAATGACAACTATAAATGCCATGGCCGTGGGTGGACTGCATGCACACTTCACAGAGCGCATCACGGCGACTAGAAATTACGCTTTACACTGCCAGGGTTAGGGGTTCTCGCTGGTGCCACCCATGCTAAGAAATGTGTTCACTCAGTGTGTTGTTGTACAACGCTTTGGATAACAGCCTCCTCCGAATGCGATGTATTACTTTACACAAATCTCATACGGCCTGATCCGGTCAGCCAAAAGCTCAATCGAGCACAGTTGCCCTCATGGATTGCATTGCAGCCGGTTGACACAATCTTGCGAAATAAGAAAATATGTTGGTCTCAATTACTGTGACACTATATAAAGAAGAAGAAGAAGAAGAAGAAGAAGAAGAAGAAGAAGAAGAAGAAGAAGAAGAAGAAGAAGAAGAAGAAATACTCTCATTTTACTTATGGTCGGAAATGGAAAAGTTAAACGCACACGAAGCACAGATTTTTTTCCGGTTACATAATATACGACCATACCTAGACCAGATCTAACCTCATAACCACTCTATAACTAAGCAACAGGCCTCGCCATATGAGCATCAACTTAACGTCTAGACTGTTGAAGGAACCAGCAGGGACCCTGTGACGGCTGTAAGATCTGCATTGTCCGTGGCTCTTTCATGACTTGCCTCTCATCTCTCTGGCCATTAAGGGATTCACCGCGTGGACCATTTAGAGCAGTTCCCTTTCATCCGAAGCGACTTACGGCGAACACATACATACAGGTAATTAAGGAGCAGGCATCTTGCTCAAGGATGTTTACAGGTAGGCCGTGACCATCTTTAGATCAGCTATCAAAAGATCACCCACACCTACACACACACACAGAGGTGGATGAATAAGAGCAGGGAGTATTGCAGATAGAGGATCCTCACATGTCTAGCTTTGTTCGATTTTGGCGATATCTGCCGAGTTCTGAATGAAACGTCAGTAACACCAATATGAGACCGACTGGGTAATAGAAACTCGTTTTTTGGATAACATACCTCAGAAATCTTAAGGTAGCTATTTCATTGGCTGCTACGAGGAAATGGTCAATGGAATGGCTGTTTTACACGCTACAAACTCATGTAACGCACGTCTGGACCGACTCCGCCAGGAGCTCAGCCAGGCGACGTCAACAGCAACCATGATGAGCACATGCTCGTCCTTTTCACACTCACACAAGGGATGTGAAAATGTTAGGGATTGGCGAACGGAGAGGTGAAAGAAGACAAAAGGAAATACATAATGAAAGAAGAGAGAGCGAGAGATAGAGAGAGAGAGAGAGAGAGAGAGAGGGGACCAGGAGTATCTATCAAAGAAATCTGCTTGAAGAAAAATAAAGAGGAAAAATAGGAGTTAGTTGTTCTAGTATTACTTTCTTTACCGACATGATTTATATCGTTTTAAAATCGATCTTATTTCATATATTTCTACATTTACACTTTAGTGCGCACATTTAATCGATGATCGAGAGATAAGTGCCAAGAGACTCATGCACACACATACACACACGCATTTGCACGCACACACACGCGCACAGACAAAAGCAACCCTTTCTCTCTATCTCTCTTTCTCACACACACACACACACACACATGCATTCACAGACACACAGTACAACTCTCATTCACTCTCTCTCACATGCACTCCATCTTTCTCTCTTGCTCTCTCTTGCTCTCTCTCTCTCTCTCTCAAACACACACACACCATCATTCTCTCTCTCTCTCTCTCTCTCTCTCTCTCTCTCTCTCTCAAACACATATACACACAGACACAGACACACATCTCAGGGCTTCCTCAGCTCCACACAAGGCTCCCTGGCTAGGAGGAGGAGGAGGAGGAGGAGGAGGTGCCACTCTAACTCCATGTGATAGAGGAGAAGAGAGGAGCAGATGCTGTATGGGTTTGGAAGCGGCTCACTTGGAGTGAGCCAACCCTCGCATCAAGATGGCTACAACACTGCTGCTAACTAAAGCTATGCTATGCTGGAGCTAGCTAGCGCTTTAGCTGTGTGTGTGTGTGTGTGTGTGTGTGTGTGTGTGTGTGTGTGTGTGTGTGTGTGTGTGTGTGTGTGTGTGCACACATGTCTGTATGTGTGTGTGTGCTTTGAGCTTGATTGAGTGTGCAGCTAGTTCATTACTGTGTGTGTGTACGTCAAGTAAAGGTCATTACCGTGAGAGCATTATGTTAAGTTTGTGCATGTGTGTGTGTGTGTGTGTGTGATTGAGAGAGAGACAGAGACAGAGAGAGAGACACACACACACAGATAGACAGACAGTCAGGCATAAGACAATGCAAATAATAGCAGTGCTGGGGTAAAAATTAACTTAAAAATAATCAAGTTTTGACGGAAATCTTGAACAAACTCAATTAGAATTCAAGAAGAGTGTCGCAGAAAAATAGGAAGAAAATAAATGCACACATACCGATTACAATACACTTGTACACACACACATTCACACACGGACACACACAATGGCAAGTGTGTGTCAGTGGCGAGTTCTGGTCATTTGTGAGTTCTGATTTCAATAATAGAGAGAACAGGACAGAGGATCGGAGAAAAGGACATTTAAATCGGCAAAATAAAAACACCTTCCATCCATTCATATGTCTATGTTCCCCGCGTGCCCTGTCCGTCTGATGCTGAGCTCCATGAGTGCTGAGGCTGTTCCAGGAAACGCCGGGGCAGCTGGGAAATGAGAGATCCTGCGGAGATAGCTGGCGCCACTGAACCCCCGAGGATCTCTCCCTGTCTCTGTGAACCAGCGCGCAGACTCCACGCTGGAGCAAATGGACTACTACTTGCGTAGACGAAAAGAGAAAAAGTACATTGTAAAGCATGCACCAAAGGTGGGCTTACAGGGGAAAGGATGTGAATAAATCTGAACAAAGAATACGTTCCCATTAGATGGTGCGAGGAGTCTCGCCCCCTTAGAAAGGCTTACAAGATCCAGCAGTTAGTTACGGGGGAACATCCTTACTTTAACCTAGGAATTTAGCTTATTTGATGTGAGAATAATAATAATAATAATAATAATAATAATTAGTATTATTATTATTATTGTTACTATTATTATTATTATTATTATTATAATTGCCCATTTAATTTGGAAGCTCCTTTCATGTTACTCAAGGACACTTTACAGGGAAGGTTGAAGGACAGAAAACAGACTGACACAAAGAAGGAACACAGCACACAAAACACAGATGGCAAATTGGTGAGTTATTGAGTAAAGGCCTGATGATTTGGTGGTGACACACACACACACACACACACACACATATTATGAATTATGAATCTAAAACACAGGATATGACCTGTGTCTCTGTCCATGCAAGCCACAACAACCACTGCATTAGCGCTCTGACCCCAAAAACACTATTAAATTTTTTTTGCTTTAACGTATCAATATGAAGTAAATGTTGATTGCACAGTGTGATGGCTACAGAATAATGACACCATCGGCATCTGGATTGGTTCCCTTAGCTTCCATATAAACCTCGCTTTCACTATGCAGCTTTGTCTGCCACCGGGTACGATCTCCTGGGAAAAATGAAGGCTCACTTTACGGCACAAAGAAAACGCGTCAACCATTGCGTGTGCAACCAAACCAGGAGGAATAGCGCTTTTGTTTACCCAGTAGCTGTCGGTAGCTATCCCCATTAGCTATCCCCAGTAGAGGAAATGGCGGATGGTGAAACAACCGAAGTAAAGCCAATCTGATGACACTAGTTATATCTGCATATGCTATGTTTTTGCATTGAGTATACTACCTGAATAAACCTCATGTCGCGACTCGCCAGGCGATCCAGTCAGGCTGCCAACCCAATTCACTTTTCTCAACACATACTAAAGAATTTGTATCTGCTTTCATGTCTCCATTATAGACTAAATGAATGAATAAACTCATGGTTTCCCTCCTAAGGTTTTCTTATACTGCCCCCTCCACTCTGACGCCAACCCCTGCTGCCGATAGCAATACTCAAACTATGGTATTACTATGCAATGCGCATCATTACAATAGCTTTTTCCTGTTCCCAAATAAAATTATGCCAATTTCTTTCTTTCTTATTTCCAAAGTGTTGATCATTTCTTTCGCGGAGATTTCCAAACAAATGCGCGTCTTGTGTTGTTTGTGGTCGCTAGGCTTTGAGGAAACAGAAAGCGATCCGGTTCGTCTTTGCGAAAGTTGAAAAGTTGTCTACAGCCCCTTTAAGTCACCAAGCTCTAGCAGATGCTTTTATCCAAAGCGACTTACAGTGACTTAAGATACATGCCATTGAGGAACTGGTGAGGGGTTAGGGGGCGTCAAGGATGCCTAGGCTGGGGTTCGACATTGGAGATCCAACCCAGTACCTTTTGGATGGGAGGCTAAACACCCCGGCTCCTACGCTATCATATCCTGATCCAATTATTTCAAACATATACCAACCAAAATCAACACAGAACTCATGCCCACGGTTGTTCATTGAATTTTGTATTTAGTGGTAGGTCACTTTTGTTTATAGTGGTGTGTTGATGTTCTCTGTTTTATGGCAATGATGATGGATGATGGGCTTTCTTTTGTTTTCTCTGGAACATTTACATTGTCTTTTATCACACACCTATGTGCACATTGAAAACACAGAATGAAACACATGAAGAAATTCACTCATATAGCCTACACGACACACACACATGGATGACTTAAACTTGTGTGACATACATGCATGGAAGTTTTTTCGTTTGCTTAGCTGCAAAATCTTGCTCTGTTTCTGGTCTCTCTTTACAACTGTTTAATCTCACGACAGTATCTTTAATTGAGTTGTGGCCAGATGAACTGTCCATGACCTTATACAGCAGGCTCCGCATTCGGACTGCAACAATTAGTCGATTAATCAATGGACAGAAAATGTATCAAATCTAAGTCACCTTAATGCTTCAGAAATTCTAATATATGTGTTCTGTTGCAGTTGTTTTATCTGTTATTTCTATATTCATGCCTCAGTTTCAGCACCACCTAGTGGTGATCAATTATTGTGTCACTGTTCATGACCTATGATATTAGTTCTTGTCATGTGAGACAAACAGGAAGTTGGAACATAATGGAGATCATTCAGTTTATTCACATGTGAATTTATGTGGTGTATCTTATGCCTGCGGTAACATCGGCTGTATGTATTGATTTAATTTAATCTCATCTACGTTTCTCCATAATTATTGTTGCAAAATTGTTAACAATGAGTTGTGTTGTCCATGTTAGTTTACCTGTAGTATTGGCTACATGCTATTTACTGGAATTGCATAATATCAGTTAGTTTAAAATTGTGAATTAATGATTATTGGAGATTAGATTACTCCATCGTTATTTTATTTCATGATTTTGTATTAAAACTTTTTGATTTAAAGCAACATACCTGTTCATTATAAGTCGATTGGACAATATCAGAGCAGTGCATTGAAATGTACCTTCAGTTTCACCGTTTCCGACCTATTAAACCTGTGGATAAAAGATCAGTCTGTCTATGGAGTCTTAGTGAAAGAAAGGCATTTATCAGAGCACATACCCTGTGTGGAGGACATTTCAGTGAAAAGACGGCTTTGAAGCATTCAAAGGATAACACAGTATATACTGAACATTCAAAATGGAATACAAGACGCCTACATTAAAAACCAGATCGTGAGCTGTTCACCACTGGCCTCGTCAAATGTATTGACCAGCTAGCGAGCTACAGAGCCTGGCAACGATAATTTCAAAATGCTGTCAGAGACCTAGATTTGAAATCCAGCGAGGAGATGAATCTGCTTGTGAAGTGGTTGGAAAAAAAATTGGCTAAACATGCTAAATGGATCAGGGCTGTTCATGTCAACCATTCAGATAGGGGTCTTATGATGATATGGGATAGGCTGGAAGAGTGCTATGGTGCGCCCTAAGTAATTGAAAGTGCACTTTTTGCACATATTGATAGCTTCCCTAAAGTTTCAAACAAAGGTTATCCGAAACTCTGAGCTAAGTGACGTCCTCATGGAGTTAGGCAGGGCATCAATCCTATTGTAGCGTGATTAAGTGGCTTAAACTGATCTAAACGAAACTTTGATTATTTTACTCGAATGGGGCACCACTTGCGTGAGGAAAAATATAACAAATATTAGATTATACTATGAGGACAATTTAGACTATTTAATCTATCTGAAGTCGAAGTTCTTGTCCAAAATCAGCGATTCTACAATCCATCAACCACTGGCACTACTTCCTCCTTTGATTACAATGAAATGTATTAACACTAGAGCTGTCAAACGATTAAAATATTTAATCACGATTCATCGCATGATTGTCCATAGTTAATTGCAATTAATTGCAAATTAATCGCACATTTTTTATCTGTTCAAAATGTATCGTAAAGGGCATTTTTCAAGTTTTTAATACTCTGATCAAAATAGGAGTGGACAAAATATGCTTGCTTTATGCAAATGTATGTATTTTATTGGAAACGAATTAAGAACAAAAACACAATGTAGTGTGTCCAACCTTTTTTCCAGCATTAACACAAAACAATGGACTGAAACAATCCAGGGACCCACACAGGTGAAGCATTTACCAATATGCTCAAATCACGACTCATGGCAAACTCAAGCCCAAGAAACCATGCATCTCAAAAAACAGACAATAAATGAATAAAAACCTGTGCAAAAAAATAGAAGTATAGCCTAACTGCTGTATCCAAAGAAATGGAAGTATAGCCCAACTGCAGTATCCAAGAGTCCTATTTCTGTCATTTTCTCTTTCCACTGTTTCCTGCTCACTTTATTATCTACTTTTTTTGACACATTAAAACAATTAGTGGTGTTAAAACTGATTTGCGTTAATGCTGTTATTAGCGCATTTATGGCCCAGCCCTAATTAACGCAAATAAAGGGGTGTGATTAGAGTTACAGAGTCTGGATACCTAAATCTTCTATACTAAGTCACTGACTACCCATCTTAGTGATCATCCTAAAGCCTAATTAGCAATGGTGGAAAGCTCTAATACTTCCCTATCTAGTCCTACTATTTTTGGGATTCCAGGTCCTGGCTGGTTTCCTTACATCTAATTCACATTCACACAAGGTTTACACTTGCCTAACTAAAACTTCAGCTTTTGGGTACGCCTAAGCATAGGACAGGAAAGTCCAAATGTCAAAACAGAACTCAAGCTACTACGACTCCTAGCACTGAATCTACAGTTGACTGATGTCTAAAAGGGAGAAGGTGTTTGCTCATTGGTTGTTAGATCTGTAAGGACCACGTCAAAGGGGGTCAAGTCTACAGACTCCCAGAATGTGAACTCTTCCTGGTGTGTTTGGCTCCACCTCCAGGGTGTGTCTACTGAAAAATCGAGCCAGAATACCGTATGGGTCCTCTCCTGTGGTGACTGTTCTAAGTTAATCCTGTACAAGCGATAGGAACACCAAGTATGCAGGAATTCTACCCGCTGCAAGATCATCTACCAAAGAGCCGAGCTCCCAGAGCATATCATTAGCATCTCAAACCAACTGTATGTGTGCACAGTCTGTGGATTATGGATGATTATCAAGAGTATTAACTGTCTGCATGGTCTTATTGAGTGCTACACTATGGGTATTCAATACCACAACAGTGATCGCTACTCTGGTGGCTAGGGCGAGAGGAACAGACAAAACAATATATGTATAGTTTAGTGTTTGGTGACAAAACCCCCACTAGTAACTTTTCAACCTGATGCAAAAGGGATTAGAAATATAAATTTACAAAATAGTGACAAAAGGGATCCTTTCACTGTCAGTTACACCTGCCTAACAAATAATGTCAATTAGATTGCCACAACTTTCTTTATTATGACTATTATACTATTCTACACCCTAACTGGGGTGTACTTGTCCCCTATTGTTCCCATGGGGGTTTTGTGTGGTTTAATCTGATACCTGTGAACCTGTTTAACCTGATTCTTGGTCATTTTGATTTGGGTACACTGGTCAGGCTGAAGTGGCACCTCCTCTCAAAGAAAAGGAAGAACGATGGTACTTACCTACCTTCAGCGTGTCCCGCCCTAAGAAACCAAGCCAAAACAGCGAGTGTCACTCAACTATGTTCTGTTAACTAGGCCAGATTCTGCAAAGAAGCAGTGGCCATAACAGTAGACTTCCAACAGATGTCACTCCAGTCACCATCCAGAGTAAGGCCATCCTTTGAGAGCTCACCCGGGAGAATGGTGACTGGGATTCAGCCCTACCTCAAGAGATGGAAGAGATGTGGGTTGTGTGGCGTTGCTAATTGACATGTCTGTGCAGTCTCCAGATCCCAAGGCCCTACACTGAGATCTCTCCCTCAGAAATATCACAAAGCGAGCTATGTGTCTTCTCAGATGCTTCGATTAAGGCAGGAGCAGCAGTTGCCCATCTCAAACTGACAGACCCAAATGGAACCAGCCAAGTTGGCTTCATCATGGGCAAGGCAAAGATTGCTCCACACCCTGAACTTACAGTCCCAAGGCTTGAGTTGTGTGTCGCTGTCTTGGCAGGAGAGCTGGCCAAGTGTATCTCGATCTCAGAGATCGACATACAGTACATCTGGATCACCTTCTACACCGATAGTAATGTAGAGTAACTGTTACCTTGCACCTATGCACTTTTTGCTCACACCTAGCACCGCATAACTATCTTATCCAATCCTATAAAATACATATTTTTAGAGACTTTATTGTTTATTGTTTATTGTATTTTATTGTTATTGTGTTATTGTTATTGTTATTGGTGTGTTGTATTGTTATGTGTTTACTGTCTTTATTTGTCTTCTGCTGCAAGCCGAAATTTCCCCCAGTGGGACAATAAAGAACTGAACTGAATGTTAGGCTACATCTGTAATGAGAGCAGGCATTTCTATGTGTACATCAGTAATCGAGTTGAGTGGCAATACGTACCAACAGATGAAAATCCGGCAGATGTCGCTACAAGGTCTGTGGTTGCAGCTCACCTTTCAGATACCAGCTGACTTTGAGGAGACATTGCCTTCAAAGTCCTCCTGAGGGAGACGACTTTGAGCTTGTAAACCCCTTTTTGGATATAGACAACACGTTCAACACAACCGTGCTGACCAAACGACTTGAGTCTCAACACTTCTCCACATTCTCGAGTTGGAAGTCATTGACCCATGCTATTGCTTGCCTCACCCATATTGCACAGCTCTTCCAAGAGTCTTGACAGCCAAGGCCAGTGGCTGCATATGCTGGCACCATTCTCAGTCGAGGAACTCTCACAGTCCAAGAGAATCATCAACCGTTTTGTTTAAGAAGAGACCAACTCTCAAGAGTATACCCGTCTGATGAGCAAAGAGAAGCTTCTTTCATCTTTTGGATGAGACGTTAAACCAAGATCCTGACTCCCTGTGGTCACTAAAGACCCCATGGCACTCATCGCAAGAGTAGGGGTGCTAACCCCAGTGTCCAGGCCAAATTCCCAACCTAGCTCCTGTACCAAAATCACCACCTAATCATCCCCTGGTCTCTAATTGGTCTCTAATCTAATCATTACTCACCTTTCCACTGTGAGAGCCAGTGTATGGTGAGCATTCTGGCACATACTAGCTGCTGTGCATCACCCAGACTGGTGTTACACACATTGGTAGCGGATGAGGTGCCATATCCTCCCCCCCACACACACTCACACTCACTATGTACATTGAAAAGCGCTGTACAAATGCAATGAATTATTCTTAAACCTCCTCTTCATTGACAGTAATGGCCTCCTGAGAGTTGGAGGTCGCATCACTGAAACGGAACTTCACCAAGACGAAATGACCCCCCTCATCATCCCTCACAAGCATCATATTTCCACTCTTCTGGTCAGGTTATATCAAGAGAAAAGCTCTCCACTGAACCCTTATTCACGAACCTTGGCTCTTCCTGTCTTCGGTCCATGGACAAGGACCCCCACAACTGCTAGTGCCACCAGGTCCGGCAAATAGTGCAGACCTTCTGGGACAGATGGAACAAACAATACCTCTCTTCACTTCAGTTTAGATCTGTTTCTCTCAAGAGATCGGTCTGGCCAGGCTTCAAGTTATGCGCTTGTAGCCGAACAGCAGTGGTTCCGACCAGTCAGCGTCCTGTGAGGAACTACTAGCAGCTACGGGCATGGTTTAGGTAATGAGAGCGAGAAGCAAATGTTCGTTTGAGAACATCAATGGCAGCTCCTAAAGAGGTTAGTGTAGATGCTGCTATAGCATTATTTATATCTGAACTAGAGAATATTTCTTAATTAAAAGAAGAGCAAAGAACGGCACTGAAGGCTTTTCTCGAAGGAAAAGATATTTTCGCTCTCCTACTACGTCGATGATCGTTGATCTAATTGATTGAAGTTAGTCTGTAATAGACGGTTCATCCAATCACCTGCCAAGTATTTTTTTTAAATGCTTGCCCTTTTCCAAACAGTTTCCAAAGACAACTTCCAAGATGGTTCTGTGTAACAAACCATCTGGCACGTCAGGTTATGTTTTAGTGAAGCCAGGAGAGATTATAATGGTTTGATCACAGACCAGTATAAATTGTCCTTTAAGTGAGGGATGTTAACCTATGTTAAACCTATATCACTCTATACGGTAGGTACTTGTGTGGTGCAAAGCAGTTTCGGTAAGATTAAAAACTGGAAAAAGGAAAAAAAACTATATATATATATATATATATATATATACATATACATATAGTACACATGCTTCCCACGTTCAGCAGCAGCAAGTGTGGACGGTTCACGCTCAAGTTTCCTTTGTGAGCATGTATAAGCCTGCACATCGTTTTAAAGAGTAGGCCCCCCCAAGGCTCTTCTGGGCAGAAAATAGTCGAGCTTTCTGTGGCTGATTTCCTGCATGTCTCAAAATGAGAACATTAGGCGTCTCACATTACACTGGGCACGGTGCAGAGATTAAAAAAAGAAAAAAAAGTGATTCCTTCTCTGAGCCCAGGGGCATGACTCCCCCCACTGACTTGGGTTTCATGATGCAATTGCCCTTGAAATCAGTCTACCCCCCCCCCCCACCCCTTCCCATATTGAAAAAAAAGAGGACACCAATAATAACACAGGCATGCCGTCTTTTTGTTGTCTTGATTTCTGTAGAGATGGTCGACAACACCAACGAGCGACTAATATATACAACCAGAGGGGCACCTGCTTCTTTGCCATCAGTGGAGGTGATGATGGTCCTTATATGTTGTGTGTACTTATTTCATAAAACACATCCAACTCATATCCCTCCCCTCACCTGCCAAAGTCACCATCAACCTCTGTAGTTTCCAGGATCGAGTGTGTCAGTTGAGCGGAGCGGGTGGATACCAAAGTGGTAATTAGGGCTGCTGTGATCCACCTTGGTTGGTGGTTTACAAGGTGCAAGATCTGTCCCGTGAGTGGACGGGACCACACCCCCACACAGAAGCGCACTAGTGGGGAGGGGAGATCGTCCGTTGTGAGGGAGATATTGCCTCGAGCGTTGTCTAGACCAGCAGAACACATGGCCTATAAATTCTGTCTCTGGGGCAATAAGGAGGCCTTGTACATGTACAGTACATCTCGCAGCTCTAAAAGCCTGTTGTTGTTGTTGTTGTTGTTGTTGTTGTTGTTTGCTTGTACGCTGGAGTATCTCGCAAGAATGGTTTTAATAGCATATTTTGAATGTCCTCTACCTGAGGATTTACAAGAGAGGGAGAGAGAGAAGTAATAGTCCTACATTTTCGCTTGGCAAGCTTAACAAGAGGCCCACCTGTACAAACACAAATATAAATGCAGGAGTGCACATGCAGCTTATTCTAACTGTAAAAGAAAAAAACAATCTAGGTCAAAGATGGTCCAACATAGAGGAAAGGATTCTAATTCTCACAAATGGGTTTTATGCACATTTTATTTTCCAGTGACAGCAAAAGCAGTTTGTGATGAATTCACCATGTCATTCGAGACACTATATTACGACACTTTAAGTCAAATTAATGAACCTTGAGGATTCGGCACACCTGCACCAGCACATGTGTATGTGAGACCTTAATGTGTATTCTACATCATCATGTGATAAGCTAATGCTAACACTAGCACCTTTAATGCCATTAGAGCAGGGAATAAGTCCCATCACGGAGTCGGTTGATGGGATTATCTGGGGGGTGGGTGGGGTGGCATCTGCATGACAGCTTCTGCACGCCTACCGCCCCTAACATCCCCACCCTCACTCACCCTCAATTCAGAGGTACACCCGACTACTCTCCTCCGACAGCAGGTTTTATTTATTTATTTATTTATTTTTACATGTAATCGACTTAATGAACACATTCCCACATTTTTTCCCTCCCACTGTGAGAGAGATCATTATCATTGACTAGTACCAGTCCCTTCGACCCCCCCATCAGTATGCATTGTGTGACTTTGGCTGCTTACATAAAATGGTAAGGCATCACATTTCTCCTAAAGGCCAATTCCATTTGCTGAAGAAAGTGACTCAGATGCCTGCATGCTGGTGGTAATGAGCATGCAATCATTGGCTGTTGTGGTACGCTTTGATTTACTGCACTTATAGTCAAGAGAGAACGACAGCACAAGAGACTTACGGATCTATCTCATTTTCAGGCTTTGGATTTTGTTGAATCCTTTTTTCCCCCTCTCTCTCTCGCTCTCTCTCTGGTCCTCTAACGTTACGCCATGCACGAGAGAGAACGCTAACTATTAATCTTATCATATAGGCCCTGAAACGCTTGAATCATTCCTCATCAATTTGTCCACCAACGTTAAAGAGCCTCCCTAATTGCGGCGCTAATGGAGAGAGTGCATTTACTTCGATGATTGTGGAATTGGGCTGCGTTTTATCTCCGTAAAACTATTACGGTCTTGATACGCTTTATCAGTGACAAGAGAAACACAATCTGAATTAGATTCCAACACAAATGAAGATGTGGGTAATTTTGAAAATGTTAGGACAACTAAAAGGGTTTGTTTAAGAAATGTATTTAAATACGTTTTTTTTGGGGGGGGTGGGGGTGTATACCATTCTTGAAACAGCACCAGATGAATCCCCCCAATATATAATACATTTCAGTGAAAGCATAACCATACAGCTGGCACTAAAAACGTTTCTATATAACTTGACACCTCCATGTACCCCTTAGGCAATAAAATATATGTTTTTGTGGCATGCTCTTCTAGCCACAAAGGACATGACCCCACCATAAAACAGTTGACTTTGTCTCCCCACCACTTCAGTGAAGAAACCCAAGGAAACCTTTGACCAACCAATCCTTAAAGATGAAACTAAAGTCAGAGTGCTATTTGAGTCCACATATTTACGTGTTTCCGGTAAAACACAAAGCCAGGGAGGGACTTGCCTCGGATATTGATTGGCATTTACAGTAGCCAATAGCGCTGAATGTGCCGCCAGATTGACAGTAGCAGCTCAACATAGAAAGCCATGATGACAGCCTGCTCTCTGTTGCGGAGGACTTCTCGGCACCACCTCCGCCTACGTATTTTGCTTGGACTTGGGACGAATTGGCCA
>JAOPHQ010001724.1:175000-230000 GCA_030340625.1 Merluccius polli | reverse complement strand
CTTTCCGTCAATTTTTTCATTTGGTTAGGAAAAACTGCCATAATAACCAATGGAATGTGCTCCACAGCCACCAGACACAGTGCATCCGATGGTTCTGTCCAAATAAAACCATTCTCGATGGTGAACACTAGCGTCAACTCTTATTAGGGTTAGGGTGGTTATTATGACCCCCTTCCCTGCGTTTTTATATGCCCTCAATGTCCTGAGTCGACGTCACTTGGCTGGTTCATTTTTTGTATTTTTTTTTCCAACAGGTCTGCTAAACCAAATATATTATTTTTGAAATGATAGAGACATAGGCCTTAGCATTCCAATCCATTTTACAAGACCTTGGTTGAGTTTTTGCAGATTCTGAGCATGAATCAGCCCCTTAACCTTGATGTTACAGAATGGTACGTCCTAGAAATATTTCATTACTGCCTTCCGCAATTGCCCTGGGGCCTGATTTACAAGCATAATATAAATTAATACGAGGAAGAGGTTTGAATCCCAAGAATAAAGTGATCACCATTCCTGAAATGACTAATTGAAAAGAGGCAACATTTAAATGCACTCAGGACATAGGATATCGTCTTTTCTCAAAATGAACAGATTTGTATGACTGTCCAGATAGTTTGAGCCTTTCCATACGCCCATACGCAGCCTGACTGAATTCGTTGAGAGCCAGATGTCTTGGCTTACGACTCCAGGGAGCTGACCAGAACAGCCCTTTTACTGCAATTAATGCATTCTGCAGATGTTGCATTACGTGCATGGGAGCGTTGCAGTCTAGACGGACCGGCTGCTCAGAGAGAGAGCGAGAGAGCGTACCCCTTTGCTTTGATCTCTTGATTAAAATCCATTTGCTGTACATCCATCATGCTCTCGTTTCACATTCTCCCGAGTGTCCTCCAACCCTGGACGCCCCCTCCTCTTTCCCCTTCTCTCACCACTATCCCTACACTCACCTGTTGCCTATTGACAAGTCTATTAAGGGGTGTGTCTGTACGGACTGGTCGAGGACATCTTATGGCGATTTGAGTGTGGGTTGTATCACAGAAGTTGTGTACTGATGATCTTTGTGATTCAATGTTGCCTTTCACTAAAACTAAACAATTACCCTACTATATAGCCATTGGAGCAAAGCTGTAAAGCAGGATGAAAAATGTAATCTGCAGACACGACTGCTTCTCTATCGCCCATCCATCACTTTCCTGATTTCAGTGAGCCAGATCTCCACACAGAAGTCTATTTGACATAAATTCAACCACCACACCCACAAGCCCAATAGTGTAATAAAATAAACACACCCCTCCATCTACTCCACACAATCCATCCCCAGCACTTCGGGCCTTGCGGGGGGAATGCAACGGTGTGTGCCGACGGACCGCAGGCCTGTAGCCCTGAGAGCTCTCAGGCCTCGGTATGTGGCCTGTGTAAACTTTGCAGGCGTCGGTACAAGCAGAGACCAAACAACTCATACTGTCCGCCGCACTGCCAGCAACTGTCCCCGTCGGCTCTAATTGAGGTGGAGAGAAACAGCCAGTTGTTGCGGCGCATACCAGCGAGGATTTACAGGGATTTGGATTCTGTGGCTGAGTTTAGTGGTCCCCCCCCCCACCCCCATGGAAAAAGTACAGTCTTTGTGACCGGTCAACCCTGCTGACCCAAGAGCCTACCTTCCGTTTGTACTTTACCCTCTAGTCCACTCCACCCCTCCCGGTCCCATTCAGGACCTGAGGAAGAATTAATCAAGTGCCCCACAATAAGGCTGCAATGTTTGAATCAAGATATCCTGATAATCATAGGGAATTTTACACTCCTCAACATGTTTCACAGTGTGCTTGCAAATCTCATTAAAAATGCCATTCCAGTTCATCAGAGGGTTGTTGCAATATGGTAATTAAAAGGTATTGTATGAGAGTAATTTACACTACAACATGTACAAGTATCACTCAAGTCTATTTTCATGACTATACAATACTATAATATTGAGCTTGACAGTGATTCTGGTCGATATATTATATCTGTATTTTGGGTACAGTACCACAATCCACAGTACTGCAGTGGGATTAACAAAAGCCTGACAATGGAAAATGTAATTGTAGAAGGTAATTTTGCAATGTCCAAATAAAGTTAAAGATGGAACATTTTTAAAATAGCATGACATTTTGTGCGTATAATGTGAAGCTCTACCTGCTATGAATCCGGTATGCAACCTGCATGTCACCGCTCTTTTCAACAGTAGGCTAAACCACCTCCCGCTCAATTCGCTCCCGTCACACAGAAAAAAAGTGCTATGTTAGGGGTTTAGATTCAAAATGAGATGTCTGCATTTTCAATGGAAGTGATACCTACACATACACCCTGATGATCTCTGGTATCAAAGCTAAACTGATGATGCAATGGAATTTGAGTTGGTGGCTATTTTTAAAAATAATAACAAAATGAGAAAGCATTTTTTTCTGGCCAGAATGCATGCTTTGACATATAAATAATGGGATTCTCAATTTCCCCCCCGCCCCCCAACCTACTCTACCTACTGCTACCCTTCATCTTTTTCCAGAACAGCAATCACATCCACTCCCCACCTACAGCCCTATGATTTCACACCACATCGCTTAACATTTTTGTGTTCTCTGATTGCATTCCCCACTTCACAGTCCTGATTGTGATTGCTGTTAACGAAGCAAAGCATGCGGAGTGTGAATCGATTCGTATAAATTCAAGTCCATTTTGGATGTGGAAATTCAAAAACATTATTTTGCGTCTGTCCCAACACAGCCACATGCTCTGGGCTCTAGTCTACTTTTGCAAACTCTATTAGCTCGCGCTAGCTAGCGCGCGATTGTAACACTCCGGCCGACGGGGGGGGCGCACAATAGTAACACACCGCGGACCTACGACCGGCGCGCGGGGGGGGGGGGGCGCGCGCGATTGTAACACACCACGGACCTATGACCGGCGGGCGGACCTATGACCGGCGGGGGGGTCTCAAAAAGGAGGACAAATACGCGTCCGGCTTGATGCTGCGCCGGACGCCGGACAGGGCATTGAAAAACCGGACAGTCCGGCCTAAAGCCACCCTATATGGATGAGACGGCGGTCTGGTTTGATATGGTCTGGTTTGAATTTTGATACGATCTGGTTTGAATTTTTTGCTAAATTAATTAAACGCCTGTCCCTAATAGACGCAGGTCCCCAATAAAGGCAGGGTGCTTTCAGTGATTTAAGCAAATAAACGCCCGGGCTATTATTAGAAGTTTTACGGTATTCATCTTTAAAAAAACATCTAACAGTGGATATTCTTGAACTTTAACAAAAAAATACATGTAAAAAAAAAGATAATAATTACAATAAATAATAGATATATATGTATATATACATATATATATATATATATATATATATATACATTTGAATAAATATACAAATTATAAACACAAATTAGATCAAAATAAATACGATCAACTATGTTGTAACATTAGTGCACTTCCACAACCTACTGAAAGCTACTAAACATGTATTCAATATAAAAAAATAATAAATACAAATAAATGAGATCACATTAGTTGTAGTACACTGCAACAACCTACTGAAAACTCCTGAACGTCAACATTTTGGTAAACACTATATTCAACATGTTCCAGTCAGTAACTCAGTCCAAGAAAATTAAAGGCTGGCCCACCGTTATGGTCCAGAAGACACAGAAAATAAATGTTCAACTTCAACTTAAGGCCAACATGGCAGATGCTGGTAGGGCTGCTCGATTTTGGTAATGTAATCTCTTAAAGGTTTCTAGCCAGAAACACCAGCCTGTTTACATGTTAGTTACTGTTTACTTTCCCTCATCTTGGCTCTTGCTGAACTAAACATGCCACAGCCTGGCTTGCGATTTGCAACGTCTCCCATTCACTTTGTATTGGACGCGATGCCGCGTGGTATTCTCAAGCACGGCAAGCTTAACACACACACCCACAGCAAAACAGTCTTTTTTAGTTAACTTTATGCAAATTAGCATGTGTGTGGCACGCGTTCGGTCATGTGATTGGACAATCAACATTCATTGAGTACTGGCGGACTCGTGTTGAATTTAATCTCCTGGTTTTAAGCACTTCCATCGACAACGTTATAGACTTCCACAAGCAGCAACTAGAGAGGGCGCGCTTTTAAGGAGGGGCGAAAGCTGAAAGGGGTGTGCTGGATGTATAACAAGACAAAACAAGTGCGTCATTGCGAAACGTTATGCGGTCGTTTTAATCTTGATTATCTTGTTTTCATAATCGTTGGAAGCCATAATCGTAAATGAAAATAACATTTTATGAATCACCCAGCCCTAACATCAACTTGCTTGTGATTTTCACGTGTCCTCTTGATAACTGTCATTACAGGTGGGGCATATGAACTCCAAATTGCTGTTTATCCTTTTCTGTGTCTGTCTACTCATTTTCACCACTCGTGTAGCCAGAAATAAGAGTGTGGATGGACCCAGAGAAAGTCTGGTGGGCCTTTGTAAGTCCCAGACCAATCATACTGTGCCAATATGCCAATAGGTTAAGGTAGGCTGCACAGACAAAGAGAGCAGAGCCAACTTCCCCAAACCCCTTGGCAGGTTGAGGTCTGGCAAAAGAGACTAGCATACTGAGCACACTTAAAGTTTAGGAATTTAATTGCCAGTTACAAAACTGGTATCAGTCTATTGGTACCTTCTCTACCTCTTCCCATGTACCAGTAATGTTCTCATCCTTATGGGAAATATTGATTATGCACCCAGATAAAAGTTGTTTTCATGCTAGTCATGAACATGACTAGCCTTGGAATACACCATTCCTGTCCCTGTTCACTCGGATGGTAACCCCAAGATAGCCCGGAAGGCAGATAGTGGGGTGCATTTTTTTAATAGTGTCCACATGATTGTGTGTTTCAAAGGGAGATTTTGGCAATCTGGATATGATGTTATCTGGTAAAGAAATGAGAAAATGCACATGGTAGTAATGCACGCGTTTGCTGGGCTTTCTCTTGAAGCACGTCCATTGCCATTGGTGACTGTTTGTAATTTCATTCAAAAGTATACAATGAGGAAGTTGGAGGTAAAATACTTACTGGAATCCTTTTTAACTTTTGTATTTAAATTGGCTTTTTTTGTACTTGCATAGAAAGTATGTTTAACTTTCATGAAAGTATGTTCATAATAATATGCATAATATAGCTGATATAGTGAGATGATGCTCCAAAGCTGGACATCATTTCATTCATATTTATTTTTAACTCAACAATTGACACTACATTTTTGCGACCTTGTTGCTGTGGTACAGACAGGGTCCAAATTAACACCTGACACCAGGCAATGGCAGATTTGACCATTTGGCAGGTAAAAAGACCAAATTCTAAGTTACTTTTGGACCCAGCTTGTTGGTGAAAGACATGTTTGACAGCTCGCAGCTTATGTGATGTGGTTTCGCGGTTTCACCAAATTAACTTGCATTACCAATCCAAACAAAGGATTTCATCAGCCCGTCTGGGTCAGTGTTTTCTTGGTGAAACGGCTGTTAACGACACTCAGTGGCCCACAACAAAATGTTATTTTGCTGCCTTCTTATGCCAGTACTGTATTAAATATCTGCACTTTGCATTGTTCTGTTTTATAAGCCACATTTGGCGGATATGACTCTGAAACTTAAGGCCCAACCTTAACCTGTTTGCACTGTGCTATTTAAACATCATCAGTTAAAAGAGTTGCACCGCAATATTTGTAGACATTCCCACGCAAAAAAAAAAAAAAAAGGCTGGCCAAAGAAAATTACACTTTGCCACCAATCTTTCTGATCTCAGCCGTCGGGAGTTCAGATGATAAATCGATCTTTACAACAAACTCTGTCACGCGCGAATCCTTGCTTCTGGCAGGCACACAAGGAACACGGGCCGTGACGAATGAGTTGTTTACCCGCTCAGGTACGCTCAGTGTGGTCCCAGCCCTGGAAAATACCACTTCATTAAGAGCTACAGCTCTGCCCTTGTTGCACGTCTACTATGCGTTTAGAAAATAACCATATTATTTCCTGTAGTCTTTAGCATGTGTTGGGTGAATCATGTCCAGTGAAAGCAATCGTGACAGCGTTAATATTCATGTTGCAAAATGCCTCACCGCTAGGTGTTTCTTTTTGCGTGGCTGGAGGATTAATCACTAACTGATAAAAATACCAAACAACGATCACAAAATGCTAACTAATAGGCTAATCATTTGTCTGTCTGTGATTTCAGGCCTAGTCGGCAGGATGGTCATTTCAAAAATATTATTTAATCTCGAAACTAAATGTTGGATAGCTCATTTATTGTCATGTTCTTCTTGTTTAATCCTGACTGACGCCTCTTTTTCTTTGTTTATGTACTGCTTCGCTTGTGTGTCGTAGTGCTTCTAGATGCGTTTTATGGAATACTTTCTTTTTAATGAGAAGGAATTGTTATCATATGTTTATGATGACGTACTTGATACGTGCGATGAAGATGAACATATTCTTCTTTCAAAATGTTGTTCCACTCCCTCCATTTTCCAATAGAAGACCTATTATGGTAAACAACCCTGGGTCTGCTCCACTTTGTCTTTGACATTTCCATGTGTGACATCATGCCATTTCAGAGAGATGCGCCACACAGATCCTTTGCAAGCCCCAAATGTATGTCACTGTATTATTTTTTTTGTAAATGACTATTATTTAGTTGTTTCATTTTTTTCAAATAATAATTTCTTACGTTTATCTCTTAACATGAAGGAGGAAGGGGCTCAGTACACAGCAGTTTACCAGAGTGTTACTTTAAAGCTACCATGAAATGGTGTTTGTTTTTTTTAACTTTTGTTAGCTAATTTTCCTTATTTTTTGTCACTGTTGCAACAATATCCTGGAAACAGTGGTCCTGTTTGATGCATGGCTCTTGCTAAAGCTCCATTCAGACCATGGTCCATCCCTGGGCATACAGCGGTGCAGTAGTGTGCGGCCGCAGCCTGTAGCGGTTGCTCCATCGCAGGGGCCAGTGATTGATTTGCATCTTTGGCGGCTCTCTTGGCAGCGGCTGGTCTCTATTTGCACTCCTGCAAGGCACACAGTTACTTAGTTTCCCACACTAGTACACCTGTGTGTGTGGGTGTATGGGGATGGTTCGTTGCCGACCCGAGTGCTTGAACTTCCAATGCCCTTTGTGACAAGAGAGCCGAGGGAACCTTGACTCATGTCAACTGATTTTTTGTAAATGACACTACAATAGCGTGGACAAACGCATGGGATTATGTTCACTACCCACCCAATCCACCTCGTAAACACAATCACACACGTGGCCATGTGACATCAATGTGCACAGTTCACAATCACTTAACCTTGCAAGTAGAAATTACACGTGATGTATATTGCATACGATAAATGTGATCTTACGTTTTCAGTTTTTAAAAGATGAGCAGTTTGCTGTTCAGGGTTGAAATTAAATATTGCATGGGTTGTGAATATGTTGCAACTCAAGATAATGGTTTCCTTTCACATGAGAGAATAATGATTCCAATATGCATACCGAAAGCACGGTTTTGATGTTTGTTTGTTTCCTGCACATCTAAAATCTTGGCATCTATTTTACTATGCTGCATATATTTCCCACACATGTTTTTACATTTTGAAAAGTGGTGTATAGTGTGGATGCTAACACTTTTTGCATGACATATTATGGAGTGTGTGTGGTTGGTAGCTAGTTAAAGCAGCCTCACCTGGCCCGAGTCAGACTGATTAAACTCTGGGGCTGGGTGAGGCTGTGTAATCAAGGCCCACAGGATAGACCAGCTATCAACACACACTTGAGCTCTGTCATAACATCATTTACAACCTGCGCCGGCTGTACCGGCTTGCCATCTCCAATAAACTGGTTTGGTACAACAACTACCTGTGTCGTGTGTCGGAGGAGCCCACTGTGGGGCCTCTCCGACCAGGAAGGGACACAGAAGGGCTGCCTGAAGATTCCCTGGAGCCACCAGCCGCGTCGATGGACAGCCACTCGCCAGGATAGGGGGGGATGGGAGGTTGGCTGGTCACACTGGGGAGGTGTGGGGGCAATGGGGTTTGGGGGTTGTTGTTTTTTTAAATGTTGGGTATGGCAACCCAAGTACCCTGTTAAGAGTCCAGTTTGTAGGGTTTGCTTCTTGTTTGCTTCTATTTTGGTGTTGGGGGTATGTGGAGTGTGTGTGGTTGGTAGCTGGTTTAAGCGGCCTCTCCTGGGGCCTCATTTATAAAGGTCTCTGCGCATGAAAATGTTGCGGAAACAGGGATGAAATGTGCGTACGCATCTTTCACCGCCAACGTCGTGATTTATAGAAAAAAAACTTGCGGAAAAGAGTGCACAGTTCTACGCATCCTTTCACCCTGGAGTAAAGCTCCCGCAAAGTTTTTCAAACAGTGAACTCCGGAGAGGACCACAGGAAGAAGGTGGCGGTAATGCACTATATGTTTTTGCAAACCGCCAATAACACCAAAAGAAGAAGATAACCCCCGGAGCTCATTGCGGACCCAACGCACATTGCGCACCACATATGAGTTATTTATTCATTTATATATTTATTTTATGAAAAGCACCCATTATGAAATATGAATTAAAGCACAATTATGTTCAACACACTACAGCCCTTTCAAATCACAATCCTCGACCAGACCAACTGTATCACTTAAACATTTAAATAATGAGCTTGATAAATAAGCCACAAAATAGACTTGCGTTGGTCTACTTCATTTAGAAGCACTTCGATCTCCGAATCCGAAAACGCGCTTTCTTCTTAAAAGGTGCATCCATTTTTCCGTCTAATGATTGGTCAGAAAAGGCTCCTTCCTACTTATAAATATTAAGTGATTAATTAGCATTGACCTTTTAAGGACTATTAAGGGATGGACTTGGGAGGAGCAGAGCGCTTGTGCACGCACGCCAAATTAGACGCACGTTGGTATTTATAACGAGAAGAGTGCGTACAGGTGTGCGCAGCAAGGTTTTATAAATCGGAATGTTTTTGTGCGTACGCACATTCTGAGGTTTGGGCGTACGCAATGTTCTACGGAGGGTTTCACGCAGAGTTTTATAAATGAGGCCCCTGGTCCGATTCAGACTGTTAGACTCTTGGGCTGGGTAAGGCTGCACACCTGTGGTACATGAGCAATCGTGGCACCCAGGATAAACCAGCTATCACCACTGGTTTGGTACAACAACTACCTGTGTCACTCAGAGGAGCCCAGCAAAGCCACTTAAGTGGTGCGGGGCAGGGTCTACTGCTACACATATATTTTGGCTTACTACATAGAAAAGTGTACAATTCGTGTGGAGTTTACCAAATAGGTAGTCTTGCATCTCAACACGCCGTTTTAGCGAAGAAAGGTCTGGCTCTACTCACTATCATTCTGGCATTGGGGAAAAAAAACATCTTTTTTGTATTTCTTTAACCAATCACAATCGTCTTGGGCGGCGCTAAGCCCAGGATGCAGCGACAGTGCCCTTGCAAAATAGTCTCGGAGGGGGGGGGATTTGTTTTGGTGGAACATTTGCACGTGGGGAGCCCTTGCAATCTGCGTCAAAACTTGCCATTTTCAGCATGTAGGTTACTAGCTCGGAGGTTGTTTCACGTAGCGAGGGGGAATTAGAAAATGGTAAGATGCAGATGGCGGAAGGAGTATAAGCTATAAGCCCGCCAACTGCCATTGGGCGACTATTTCAGTCGTCCAATGGCAGGCTTTGGCGGGCTTATACCAACAACCTACATCCAGTAAGCCAGACTACCAAATAGGTACTTTAACGATCAACCTTCGAAGACCCAATGAACACAATTAGAGTAGTGATGATGGGATGACATTATTTCTTAGTATTTAGTGGATCTTTCTAATAAACATATTTGCAGAAAGCACATAATCAGATATTTCTTTTCTCCCCGGGTGTTGGCCTGTCCTGGGTCATCCCCTTCTTTGTCCTCTTCCTCTCTCCCTTGCCAGGCGCCATCCTGGGCCGCTCAGAGACGCAGCAGTGTGCCTACTACAACTCTGGCTGGGAGAAGGAGCACACGAACCGCAGCGGTGTGGAGCCGTGCTACGGCGACCAGGACAAGCGGCTGCACTGCTTTGCCACGTGGAAGAACACATCGGGCGTCGTGGAGGTGGTGAAGCAGGGCTGTTGGCTGGACGACGTCAACTGCTATGACAGGTAAAAACAAAGGGCAGATGAACCTCCTTTTTTATCGCTTGAGAAGGGCTTAAATGCCCCCTATTCTTTCATCATTTTTATTTCTTTCTTCTGGCCTTGTGTTCTTTACTTTACCTTCTTAGGCCCTGTTTACACGAGAGACATATTGAGATTGAACTGTTTTTGCATTTAGATTGCATCTAGATGCAAAAACTCATCTGTTTACATGAAAGATCAAAGCGTGTTCACAATGGTTCCAGCCTGTTTACACACAGGGGCAGTTTATGAGAGGTCCCCACTTGACACTTGACATTACTTCTTTTCCTTATGTTATTTATATTGTATTTATTTTACCTTCCGATATCGTTCTTTGAGGTCTTTTATTAGGTGAGTAATGCTAGGCAGCGCACAACTATTGTTCTTCTGAGGCTTTCTTAGCTCTCACGCTATTGTTATCTTACTTATTAGTGTTAGAGCTGGCTCGGCTCTCACACTATTGTTATATTACTTATTTTTCTTTATTTCCCGTTTTTTGGCATCTGTCTACTTATGTAGTGTTTGTCTTTGTTTCAATGTCAAAACATACATCTTCAGGAGATCTATGCTATTATATAATTCTTTAAAGTATATAGTATACAGTTTAGAATGGAAGTCGATGGGAGGTTGTTGTTGTGCTACATCTGACTATACTTTATAGTCAGATGCCCCAATCTGAAAATGGTTAACATATTCAAACTTACCAATAATGCCATCCTGTGGTCAGTTTATGTGTTTTAGGTTTTGACTAATAACTCATGAATCATGAGGCATAGCCTCCTTGCACAGTGTGTTTCTTGGATGGCAATTCCGACTGATATAGGCCACGACCATTTGCGCCTATACAATTCTTTCACCATTTTTGATTTTTTGGTAAACACATTTTGCTTCTTTTGGCACATATTTTATCTAATCTTCACCAAACTATAGGGGTGGAAATCATTCGATTCGATTTCGATTCATTGGGTCATAATTTGATTCAAAAACGATTCCCGATTATCTATTCTGGATTCAAACATTGCGAGCCGCAAGGATGCAATTTCAGAAAGTCACTCTTTAAGTCCAAGGTCACCCAAGTCAAAATGTCAGCAAAGATCGTTCACATTTCGAAAAGTTTAACTTGAGAGTATTGCTTGTTTTACTTGATAATAAATGCATTAATGCTAGACTGAATGTGAAAATGGGTTAATTATGGAAAATATATAGGCTAGGGTTGGGCAATGTGACCTACATTTTTTGGACGGTGACGGTATCAGGGTTTCCGCCACAGTCTAATTTCTACTGCCCCTGTTTCAAAAAAAAGACAGCCTCATGCACAAAGCATGTCTATGTGAAAAAATGGATGTGATATAATAGTAAACGAACTGTACTCAAGACCGCAAAAGCAGCAATCGATATTCACCAAACCAAGCAAGAAGTCTGTATGGCAACCCCTCTTATTAATAAGCCTATACACCCATGGTGTCTGTGGCAACTGTTAAGGTCATGGTGCAGTGATTTTAGATTGATGTTTGTTATATGCCCATTTCATTTCTCAATAGCATGTTGAGCAATGAAAACCACGGGGTATTTCAGAAAAGTCGTGTTCGGAAGACGATTTACATTTCAGCCTTGAAAAAACTATGGCGACACTAACGGCATGACCCAGACCTGACGTCACCTAACAATGAGTAGGTGAGTAGGTGGCACAGTTGCTTAACGGTAATTTCCCCGGATCGACAGTCGCTCTGTAGCGTTTAACATTTGCTAATATTATTGTAGAATTTAGAATTACTACTCTATAGTATTGTAATTTTAGCATACTAAAGGAAATATGAAACAAAGGCAAACTACACTCTGTGTTTTCGTAAGCCTGTCCCTGAAGCTATTGCCGCTTCGGATGACACTGCAGATGGCACTACTACAGAAACTACAGAAAAGGAGCCTGATGCTAACGTTACACCTGGTAAGTGAAAGTCGCATACAAGTTAGCAGATATTACTGTAACAGTAGGGGGTTGTTGGTATACGTATTGAATTATATTATTTAGACACATCTATTGTAATTGAAGTTAGCTAGTTGTGTGTGTGTGTGTGTGTGTGTGTGTGTTTGTGTGTGGGTCCAGTAGTCAACAGAATACAATGTTTTGATCCCACTGTATATCCCACTGTTATTTTTAGATGAGAACTCCGGGCCAGCCTGTGGACTGAGTCAGGCTAGGGAATTTAAAAACAGGCATCCTTGGTTAGAGTAGAGGGACAGAAAGTTAGGTAAATGTCAGCCAACATGCAAAACTGGTATAAACAATTGAAATTCATAAAGTCAATTACTATATGCAAATGACAGTATAGTTTATTCATGGTCATCTTAAAGGTGCAGTCATTTCAGACTTTTATACCATTAAATTACTGTATGGTATGTTAGATATCAATAGTTAGAGCTATAATTAGAGCTATTGAAAGAGTGGAACATTTGTCTCCTTTCGTTTTTTTTTTTCATGCATTGGTTAGCCATGGTGCGAAGATTGTAAACAGTTCATTAAATACTTTTGAGTAGATTTTGGGCTTGTTCAGCAGGTGCTATTGCTAATATAGATACAAAAAGGACAACTTGTATGATGATTTTAATGTTAGTCATGTTTTTGTTTACTTCCAGGTTGTGCTATTTGCAGCACTATGAAATCAACTGGCGTCCTCACAGAAAAAAGAGTGTCCATATCAGAGGAGTGGGTTTCCTCTAAGATCCAGGCGTCAGGCTCAAACGAAAACAGAGAAACAGCTCTGGCCTCCTTGAGGAACAAGATTTGACGGTTCCACTGTTTGGAACTGGCTGTATCTGATGCTGTGGATGAGGTCAACCAACCACTTCAAAGCATTCATGGAGAAGATCCACAATCTCTACAGTCAGTCCAATAAAAATTCACGGGAACTTCTGGAAGCAGCACAAGAAGTGGGCTCACAAGTCCTGAAACTTGGCAAAGTTTTAAATACACGATGGGTGGCCATCAGATTCCGTGCTGTAAAGGCTGTGTGGAGGTTGTACGAAGCACTCAACAGACAAACAACCAAACAAGAAACATCGTAACCAAACAAGAAACATCTTTGCATACGATGGCACATCGTATGCAAAGCAAGGAATTTCTGTGACCTTGGACTCATGTACGATGTCTGAACTTGCAAACCTGTCTCAGCAGAACAGCTTCTGCTGGCGTTATTCAAAGACTCCAGGAGAGAAATCGGGGGAGGCATTGAAAGCACAGGCTTTGGGACATTTGGGATCCCTGGATTCGAATGCAAAGCAGTACCTACAAAGTCTGATCAACAACATGGAGAAGCGCTTCTCATTTGAATGTGAAATGCTTTGTGATCTCAGCATTCTGGAGAAAAGCAACTGGCCATCAACACCTGGCATACAGCATGGTGAGTCACAACTGAAACGACTTTGCAGGTGGTTCAATCTGTGTGAAGAGCAAGCAGTTAATGGTATGAGAGATTTCCTTGAGCACCCACATAGTGAGTCTGAAAGCCTAAAACTGCTCATACGATGCATGCAGACCATCCCTTGCATCCCCTGCGAGTGTGAAAGGGGTTTCAGTCTTATGAACAATGTATGCACGGACAAGAGATCTACAATGTTGTTATCCAATGTAAGTATGAACTTTTGGAAGTTGACCATTGCATCTGACAAACCTCTCAAAACTCAAGACACATCATCTCAATGTTCCCGTCAACTTAACAATGTGAGGCATCCTTTTCTGCAATGACAACAATCAAATGTCGAACCTGAAATCAAGTGTGTGTGCCATACAACAGAGGCACTTCAGACAGAGGCCTGGCTTTAAAGCCCTTGTGTTGCAGAATGAGTGTCAGACATCCCATTGAGTCGGGTAAGTTAAATATTAACGTCCTGCCAACATTTTACCTACATGGCTAATTTTATAACGTTAAAGGAGGGACCACAACACTGCACTGGAGGGACCACAACACTGCGCTGGAGGGATGATTTTTTTCCCCAATGGCCTGTCTACAGATTTTGCTGTTCAACAATGGCCTGACTGCACATTTGTACACTTATTAATGTTTATGTTAACACGTGGAGCATTTACAACGTATTAGTTAATAGTGAAGTCATCATTAGTAAAACATGAATAATACATAGTAAATCATTACTAACCAACTAATAAGCACTGTGTTAAGCATTTATATGTACTTAATAGGGCCATTTTTAAGATATTTGATAACTGCATTGTCATACTTTATAGACAACTTGTAAACACTTTTTTACTAATTGTTAGTTAAGACTTTTGCATGACCTAGTCTAAAGTGACAACTATGTATGCCTTATTAAACATTTATAAGTTATCCATAAAGGGTGGCCATGCCAGAAACTACCGTTCCAGAACCTCACACCCTCAAGAGGAAACGGACACAACACAAGGTGTTACAGAAAATAAAATGTTTATTGAACAGGTACAAAAAACACCCAGTACTTGGTAGTTTCATAAAACAGATACTGGCTAAAAATGTTTGTAACTAATCTCGGAACCAATCGTCCATCTGTCTGATGATGATCTAGCATCTGGCAGGTTACGCTGTAGCCAGCGGATCCGGATAACGACTTCCTCTTCTGTGCGTCAGTCATTACAGTCCGATTAGCAACTTGAGACGCGAGAATGCAAGACAAGACAAAAACGCTGCGCACTGTCAATGCCTTTGCAAGACAGCAAAAAACAGGAAAGTCTGGAAATAATCTGGTCGTAAACTTCATCTGTCAACTCCATTCTCGCATCTCCAGTTGCTAATCGGACTGTAATGACCAACGCACGGAAGAGGAAGTCATTATCCAGTTTGTTGCATCATTAGTAAGTGTTTATAAAATAAGCATTTATTAACTATTTACTAATGCTTTCTAAATGCTTCTTTACCACTGGTTTGTAACTACTAATATACTTCATTTAGGTATGGTAAACAAGTCTATAAAGTATGACAATGCTTATGTTTTACTAATATATAATATACTAGTATATTCATGTTTTACTAATGATGGATTAACTATTATAAATGAACCTACTAATCAGAAACAAATCATTTGTAACAGTGTTTATCAATGCTTAACATAGTGTTAGTAGGTTAGTAATGATTTAATAATGTATTGTTGATGATTTACTAATGATGAATGAACTAATAACTAATATGTTGTAAATGCTCCAAAGCGTTCAGTTATTATAGTGTTACCATGTTTATTATTCAACAGTCGCCTGAGTGTACAGTTGTACACTTTATTAATGTTTGTTATTATTATTCAACACTGGCCTGACTGTACGGTTGTACACTTTATTCATTTGTATTATTACACACTGGTCTGTACAGTCAGACCAGTGTGTAATAATTGTCCACTAAAGTTGTACACTTTATTAATGATTATTATCATTCAACAATCGGCCTGTCTGCCTACACTGTTAACTGTTGCCATGATAGTGGTAATAAATTGCAGTAGCCCATTACACCAAAATGTCTTTTGTGTAAGTCACTTCTAAATTGGTATGTGGGAGTAAGAGCTTTTTTTTGTGATGTGGCTTTGAATTTTGTATTTTGTCCATGTGTCTCCTGAGCTGACCAAGGTTGAGGACCACTGACCTAGAGACTCCATTCAAACTTTAAAATGTTCATCTTGGCTTGGAATCGCACACTATTACTTTTCTAACTAAAATATATAATGGAAGCAGTCTGACCATTTCTCTGAGACTTCAACTACTTCAGACTTCATTCATTTGTTCATTTATTCAGACTTCTTGATTCTATCTACTTCATTACCCAGTTACCCATTGTTTTTCTAGCCTATCACGGTGCATGTTTTATGTCAGGATGGCGGATAAACAAGTCGCACTCACGCAAAACCACAGCATGCTACATTTTCAATTGAGGGGAGGGGATGGGGAAGGAGTCTTACTGGGTTTGGTTTGTAGTAGTTGGGTTTCTCTTGCGTCCCTCGTTTCTCTTGTGTCCCAATCATGACATGTATTCTAATGCCTATTCATGGCTACAATACATTGATTTCATAGTCAATTCCATAGTCATAATAGTACATACTATATAGACCACCCAACCGATGTTAAAACTCCTAGAAGTTACATCTAACACACTTACACAGGTATAGTATAAAATAAACTACGGTTAGCTGACAACACCTGTTGACGTTGTTTATCCAGTTGTGACTCTGGTGGTCACTATGAAACACACACACACTCACAGCTGTGTGTGTTTGCACTTTCATGCTTGTGCATACACTAAAGGACAAAAAAGCCTAACACAAGCTCCATTTTGTTGTGGCCTGCAGCAGTCAATGTGTGGAGAGGAAGGAGACCCCCGACGTCTTCTTCTGCTGTTGCGAGGGCAACATGTGCAACGAGAAGTTCCTATATGCCCCAGACAGCCAGCAGCCCCAGAGCGAGTCACACCGACAGTTCACCGCCTACAGTAGGTTCACCTTTAACATTCTAAATATCTGGAGTAGGTTCACCCAGAGCTATTCTAGAGAGAGAGCTTTGCCATTCCCGTTGACTTTAATGTGACAGGAAACAGCCTGCAGTACCATGTTTGAGCACTGGGGGCAGAGTGCTTGACAGTGTAGAATGCATGGGGGTATAAACACAGTCTACACGTTATTAAGAATACGCCATTATTTGCCGATGCACAATTGATGGATGGGATATGACCTCCTTATAAGAGCAGTGCCATTAGCACTGAGGCTACACAACATTATGAGCAGGTGGCAGGAGTGTTGATCCTCCCGAATCGCTTCGCATTTTAAAAAAATAGGCATTATTCATGCATTCATGCATCTAAGAGACATATTTCTATTATTCATTAAAAGTTATCAAATACATTGGACAGCAGCGCTAAATAAGTGAACCTAGCTTGTACACGAAGAGTTGTTGTCAACTATCGTGGCATGGACAGCAGTGCTTTCATGAAATTACCAAAATCAAATAAAAATAGCCCTTTTCAGCCCTAAATGTTTCAAGCTTTAATGAATATAATGGCATACAAAAATGTCTTCTTATCCACCGTAAGAAAATGACCACAATGGCACAATAAAAAAAATATTACCATGTCTAACGTTACTTTTAAGTAAAATCCCCATTTAACAGTGTAAAACATCTGGAGTAAGTTCACCTTTAACGCTCTAAACATCTGGAGTAGGTTCACCTTTAACACTAAACATCTGGAGTAGGTTCATCTTTTATGCTCTAAAACATCTGGAGTATGAAGATCAAATTAAATAATTTCTACAGTCACATAGAAACATGCTATGTGACTGTATACACTTTATTATACCACATTCAAGGGAATGGTGCATGCTGGCACTGGCGGGTTTTCTTGATTTATAACTCAACAGAAATGCTTATCTCTGCCAGCCCCTTTTTTTGCCTACATTGAAAGTAAGAAACTACCCAAAAACATGCCATGCAGAATAATATAGACCAGACGTGATCAGATGAATGTGTTGTCGATCGGCACTACCCTAATTTATACATACAGACAGACCAATTGACTGACAGACAGACAGACAGACAGAGATGGATGGATAGGTAAAGATATGAATCTGTAAAAATAACTAATTAGATAAATTGTGTAGTGTGTACAGACCCAGAAGGCATCAGGAAGGGAACGTAGCACTGGCTCACCACATCAGCTCTCATCACACCCCCTGCAACATGCTCACTAAGCACCGAGGAACCGCTCCCTCTTTCCATTCAGCCAGCGCCAGATTGGGGTTAAATATAGTTCACCGGCGCCATTATGCTAGTTTGACGGATTATGTTGTGTCAAGAGATGAGTTTGCTGACCCTCCCCCTGCTTCCACCCCAATGTGGGTTGCAGATAATAACCCCCGACCCCCCCCCCCCCCCCTCCAAAACAGCGAGGATTGAGACTTGGTAAGCTGTGTGCTGAGCTGTGTTTAGAGACGAGGTCGTCGCGGCCACCGCTGCAATTATCAGTCGTCCTTTCAGTCAGTCGTTATTTCTTTGTGTAATCATTCATTAGATTTCTAGATTTCTCGTTCTTTCTGTATTGCTGCTTTCTTTCATATTTCTTTCTTTATTGCAGTACTTGCAATGCTGGAAATATTCCACATGAATAATGTTACGATAATAAAACCTGTCGTCTCTCTCTGTGTCTGTGTCTGTCTCTCTCTGTCTCTCTCTATCTCTATCTCTGTCTCTCTCGCACACCTCATTTCGCTGTCTCCCCTCTGCGCTCCACTCTCCAGCCACCTCCAACACATTCTCCCAGAAGCCACAGCTCTTCAGCACCCTGCTGTACACCCTGGTGCCTATTCCGGGGCTGACGGCTGTTGTTCTCTTCTGCTTCTGGATGTGGAGGCAGCACAAGCTGGCCTACCCTGCCGCCCTCGTCCCCACGCACGTAAGTCCTGCCTGGGTCGCCTGCCTTATCATGAGGTGGGCACGGAGTCCGGAACCAGTGTCATGACAGTGGACATAGGGCACTATTTTGCTCGCATATGCGGCTAAAAATAAAGCTGTGCTGCTAAGGTGAAAAAAACAACTTGCACCAATACAAAATACAATTTGAGAGAAATTAAAAGCATGCATTTGTTATTGTGTTATTGTTTGAGTTTTGTTTTTAGTATAACTTCAGGGTTGTGACATTTCAGTGATTAGCAAAAAAGCCGGTTCATTCGTTAACATGTGCGCACATCTTTCTGTGGGCCCCTTACTCTTTAGACTTAGGAGCACAGTGCTTATTTAAAAAAAGTCAGCTTAGAACCAGCTTAGAGTGTAGCATGCCTCTTGTGTGTTGTATTTGTGGAGACCCAGGTGCCTTGGAGGGGCCATGAGTATTAGGATGTAATGTATGTCCTTTGCATAACATTGGGCCTCATGCAAGAACTTGATCTTACTTTTGTGCTTACGTGCAACTAATACGAGTGTGCCACGTCAGATTCGGCAAACGCTTGGTATATACAGATAATACAAATTATCCTAAATGATACATACACCTGATGAATTCCACCTGTATACGAGTGCGTTGTGAGAGTGAGATGTGAATTACCATAATTGACGCCCCACAAATGTATATATAAAATATATAAGGAGGCTTTCCACCCCATTTCTGCAGAAGTGGCATTCATAAAAAAGGCCCTAGGCCAACCATTTCAAGTGCGGAGCTTCAGAAATCGATACAAGAAAACACATAATATTAAGCAGTGTCAGTAGTGGCATTAGAGCACCTGCTAAGGGAAAGGATTGGGGAAAAATAACAAATTCTGTCAATGCAGTGTCCGCTGAAGGCTGCAGTGGTTTGATTTTAAAATAGATCCCAAAAGATGGCTTGGCGAGGACAAGCGATCCATGTGTCCATGTAGTTTGAGGTGTTGATATTACTACTGTAAACTAAAAATATGAATCATATCATGTTTAATAATATTAAAGTTGTTCTGAGTCGGCTATAAGGCAGGACAGTTTGGGCAAGCCCACAGAGCACAGTGCCCCCAAGGACTGTGGTAGTTAGTTTGCATTTACTTTCAGTTTCAGTAGATCGGCAGTGATGAAGTTGAAATTTACAGTTGTTGAGTAACACATAGGGCCTATCGAAAGTGTGCGTCCATAGATCAAGCCCACACACACACACACACACACACACACACACACACCCAGAAGCACACACACCTCAGATAAACCCATACACATATCTACAACCACGTATCATTGAAATACCAGTCAACCAGCCAAGAGCTGCATCGCCACAATCATCAAGTCTTCTCTTGAATAAAGAAGACTAAAGAAGACACAACCCGTGTCTGCATTCTGGCCGATGGCCATTCTTAGAATACTGTTTTGAATTATGATTAGCCTATTGTTGTATAATGGATATAACCTAATACAATTTTAAACGTAAGCAATAGTCAAACCATGAAATAGGAAACGTTTGGCCAAACAACATTGTTTTTTTGCTTTTGCCAAACATACGTGATTTGTATGACAAGTCTAGACTACTCGTAGATTTTGTGCATACCTAAGAGAAAATGCTAAATTCGAGGATTTTGGTGAATGCGAGAAGTGCTCTTAAAGCGCTTGTAGAACTGAATTTCAGCACACATCTGTGCATATGAGGTTGGTTCTTGCAAGAGGCCATGGTTATGATTATTGTTATAACGACGATATCCATGATGATGACGACGACGATGATGATAATGATCGGCTAAACTGAAAGGAAAGGACCCATGTTTTAAAACACCAGTCAGTGTTTGTTGTTATGCCAAGACAAGCAGGCACCATGCTGACATCCTGTTCTGGAATTTGTTTTTGTTTGTATGAGAATTGGACTTCGGCATCCATAGCGGCCTAAAGACTGAAATGTGGATCTGGATCATTTAGTCCTTCCAGGCTGAGAAAAAAAAAAATGAGCGAAAAGAAAGAAGAGAAGAAAATAGCAGCCCAAATAAGAAAGGAAAGCCGGGTTGTCTTTTGTGTGAATTGCAATAGTTGAACAAAGAACAACCTTCTGGCAGAACCTAATTCTCATCAGTGGAAAGCAAACAAGTAGTCAGAGAAAAAAAAAAGGGCGCTTTGTGTTGCTGGAAGCCATTTTGGTTCCATCCCAGCGTATGGAAGGGGAATCATTGCAGCCGTTGCATTATTGATGAGCTCTTTATATAGGCAAACAGTAATAAACAGAGCGTGGCTCTGAGCACTACGTCCAAGGACAAGTGTGGGTGGAGAGGCTGTTGGGCAAGAGAGAGAGAAGCCATTTTTTACTTCAACTTAAGTTTAGTGTGTGTGTGTCTATTTCGCATTTCGACAAAGCAGAATAACAGAAGGTAAATGACATGCCGATGCGCATGCTGAACAGCCAACAGACAAACAACACACCATGACACCAAACAACATGCAAAAAATGCAATGGATTTCAATTTGATTCTGGTAACACTGCGGTTAACCTCTCATCAGCTGCGGCGATAATTTCCCCGTTCAGTGGAAAATTGGTTAGTCAGGCTTCTTTAGTTCTTCTTTGTTGTTTTACCGATCGCCTCAAGGCCGCAATTAATGAACCTCACAAGATGTTGTTATATACAGAGCAAACACATTTATTTATGTATTTATGTATTTTTCATTCTGGCAAAATGACCACTTTTCCCACATTGAGGCTTTTGTGCAAACCAAAATACTTCTTCCCTTGAATCAAGGTTTTATTAATCCGGCCCCACTGTGGAAATAATTTGGACTTTAACTGTGAAGTTCTATCTTTGGGTCCATCCGTTCCTTCTGTTGCTAATAAAATCAAAACCCTGGGAGCAATTCCTTAAAAAGATACTTGTGTGTTTATACAGAAACCAAACACATAGTGTGACTGGAGTGTGTGTGGGGGGGGGGGGGTGTATTAGTATACATTCATATGTTTCCTGCTGTCAGTAATCCATATACATGAGTTGGTAGCATGTGTATGAATGTGTTTCATTGATATCAATGTATTGTTGGACATTTTTATTCAGGTTTATTTATATGAATTTCATATTGTATATTATTAATATTAGTTGTATGGCGATGTAGTATGAAATACTTTCATACCACATTATTATCATGCTTGTCATGCCAATGAATGACATTTGATTGAAGAGCAGATGTGACAACTCACGATAAGAGCTAAAAGCTACGTTTCTTTCCCCTAGCAGCGTACACAACCTCAGACACACTGTCTTCAGGTTTCATTTTCTCCAGAACAGAACAGAAAAACACATTAATTTCCCTGTTTACCTCTTCTTCTTCTTCTTCTTCTTCTTCTCCTCCTCTTCAAATAGCACGCCTTTCACATAATGGTCGAGGTAAGAGCAGCTTGATTCCAGTATCAATACCTCCCCCCCCCCCCCCCAGCCCCGCCTCGTCTTTGAGTTTACCTCCCTCAGTCGGTGTGAACATTTTTTTTAGTTTTTTGTTAAAGATTCCTTTTTTTAGATCCTGATTTGTTCCCATCGTCTCCTCATGTTCTAAATGGCCGCTCCTCTTACCTTTGTCTCCCTTTTAGTCGGGAAAAAGTGACTTTCCTGGGTTTTTTCCCGTGTGTGGGTGTGTGTGTGTAGACATGTCTAGCGTGTGTGTGTGTGTGTGTGTGTGTGTGTGTGTGTGCGTGCGCGCACACTGGCCCTATCGCATGGATGTTCCCGTGTTGCGGACATATTGTGCATGATGAAATATGCCCCCTGCCAGTCCCCTTCCTCCCCCCCCCCCCCCCCCCCCCGCTGGCCCCATGCAATGCCTCTGGTAGGTCCGGTCTTTGAATGACCTAATTTCAGATGACAAGCTACCTGCCTGTCTTTAGTGATCGGAAGGCTGCCGAGAGGAGGTGTAAAACATATGGAGCAGACAGCCCGCCTCTCGACGGGGGAGGCTTGGTCCATCCGGATAACTAGAAGATATGGGTTATGTATAGTACATAATATTAGGTACATAATGAGGGGTGGGGGGGGGGGGGGGGGGGGTCAGGGGCGATATGTGGAGCCCATTTGTCGAATGCAAAACCAGAGCACCTCGACCCGCCCTAGTTTGCTTCTATGTGAATAATCCAAAAGTGAGGCGTGGAAACGAACCCCCTTTGGTATTTTATTCATATTCCCTGGAACGTGCCATCTCTAACCAACTGCCCCCTTATCTCTCGCAAAACAACCTTCGAGACCCCCATCAGTCAGGCTTACGCGGCAACGGAGTCCCCTCGCGCTGCCAGAGCCGCATCCCTCTCATCGGTTCTCATTCTCCTCGACCTGTCTGCTGCCTTTTACACCGTGAACTGGTATTGTCGCGTTTACCGATGTTACTGGTGTTACACGGTGTTGGATGCATCACCGGTGGGATTTCATTCACGCCGGCCCCACCGTCATTTTGTCAAATCAAATCAAAAAGTGTAAAATCAAAAGGTGTTGCTCGCTTAAGCGGTCACAGAAGTCAAGGAGACAAAAGGGACTGATACTCTTATTTGCGCTGTACAACTAACCCGGTCCCCTTTTTATGTTTAACACGGTTAGATGTGCATTCTATGGGTTAGTCTATGGTTAGATTCATTGACTATGGGTTCTGTGTCTTGTGCCAGTGGTGCTGGTGCATGGATGCTGGGTTGGATGCCGATTAATAAATAGACAGACATGATTAGGAATTATATGAATTAGTTTATTAAAATGGGCTTACCCCAAACAGTGGGTTTTACTAATGAACGTATTTAGCAGCTATTTAGGCAACAAATACCAAAAACCTCTACCTACTAATAAAAACGGAGAATATACTAGATCACTAGGCTTTGTAATCACATCACACGGTTTCTCCTACCACTGCTATGTGGACGACACTCAACTATTCCTCTTTCCCCCCCCTCGGACACCGTGGTTGCAACGCGCATCTCAGAATGTCTGGCAGACATCAGCATATGGACCACTGCGCATTACCTGAAGCTCAACCTTGACAACACTGAGCTCCTCTTCATGCCAGGGAAAGACTGCCCTCACATGGACTTGCAGGTCACTGTTGAGGGCAGGGCTCATTGTCTACAAACAAATTTGGTCACACCCCTTTTTTGCAGCTTTGTCGCAGTATTGGCATGTCCTTTGTCACATTCATTTGTAAAAGATTAACTCACTTGAAACAAATTGTAAAATGTTTTTATTGCATAGGTGGCCTTTTGGTCTGGTTGTTTTAACTGCCAGTGCCTCGAAATCTCTTTCCTCACGAACCAACTCTTCGTGCTCCTCCTCCTATATCAAAAAGCTCTACCTACTAATAATAACAGGCTGGTAATCCATCATCCAGAATATTGCATGTTTTTTCTTTGCATGCTCTTAAATATAGCACAAGTGCTGCGGTGCAATTTCATTGAAACTTTGCACAATGTACAAACTACCTTTTTTGTCATCATTTGAAGTAGACTTACCCCCATTCAGAGCTGTGTGTTTTAATTTAATTTACTTTTACGGGTTTCCAATGACAGCAGTCATACCGGCACCGCCATACAACAGCGTTATAACTTCCAGCACTGCTGAAAACCTGGGCTTGCATCGCAGCAACATCCCTTACCACCCGTTATATTAAACACAGAACAAGACCTAAAATCAAATCTTCCGACGTGTGTTGTTCTTTGTACTACTGTCCTCCCCGACGCCATGCCCCGTGGCTCGTCTGGTGTGCGACCCGCTTTACTTTGAAGCTCTGCCGTAACCGAGAGTCAGAGTCGGACCAAGAGTGGATCCAAAAGCCACTGAATTCCTCCACACTGCACTTACTCAGGATATTGTGGTTTTGCTTTATGAAGCGTTATACCAATGAAACATGTTATAACCAATTGAACCATTTTAGAAATTAAATGGGGAAAAAACAACGTCAACTAATGTCCTCATTGGGATAGCCCTATTTTAAATTTTACATGGTGGCGCTAGAGAGGAGCATGGTGGCGTAGTGCCACTATTTCATTGTTTGGGAAGACATCCACATGGTTTTAGGCTTGATCCCTGGAGGGCATTGCAGTGTCTCCTTCCCCAACCACGAGGAACCTCGATGTGGTCCTGGAGAATCAACTGTGTTGCAATGCCAAATCACCGCAGTGGCCTCATCCTACAGATTCGCTCCCTACAACATCTGCAGGATCCGGCCCTTCCTCATGAGGGAAGCAGCCCAGCTCTTGGTCCAAGCGCTCGCCATCTCCCGCCTCAACTACTGCAACGTGCTCCTGGCTGGACTTCCCGTCTCCGCAATCGAACTTCTGTGACCTCCACTGCCTCCCTCTACCCCCTGTTGCATCAGATTTAAGACAATGGTACAGGCCTACAAGGCTGTCAATAGAACTGCCCCCCTACCGCCGAGCGATGGTCAGACCCCATGCCCCAGCTGGAGCGCTCCGCTCAACTACCTTAGCTGGCCGGCTGATACCGCCTTCGCTAAGAGGACGCGAAGGTCGGTCAGCCACATCCCAACTCTTCTCTATTTTGCCGCCAAAGTGGTGGAACGAGCTCCCTGCCGCTGAGTCGATCAGCAGCTTCCGCAAGAGACTCAAAACTAATTTGTTCAGAGTTCACCTGGACTCTGAACAAAACATTTAAAAATAAAAAAATAACCCTCTTATGCACTTATTCTATGTTTGTACGTCCTGGCAATTAAATAGTACTTCGCATCATATAGCCTCTTACCCTAGCTATCCCAAACCCTAATGGCCAAATGTTTGCGAAAAAAACAACTCCAACTCAAGGTATAGTAATATGCTGTGAAATAATAAAATAACATCCTTTTTTGATATTATGTTATGATAACACCGGTGAAGACAAAAAGGGGTGGGATGTGAACTCACCAGTTGCAGAAAAAAATAAAATAAGACAACATTGGGTAATTACTGGCCGTGTGTTTTGGCTGTATTCTGAGCCCTGGCCTGTAAGTCTCTGATGCAGCCGATGCAGCAGTACCTTGATGATGATGAGGATGACGACGAAGAGGAGGGTGAGTTAGGGAGGGGGGGGTGGGTTGGATAAGCCGAGACTGCAGGGCAGTGAGTTCTACTTACGAACACCCCCCCCCCCCCCCCCCCATCTCATCTCCCATCCCTACACTCCACCCCACCCATGCCTGTTTCCTGTGGTCTGCTGACTCAATGTAACCCGGCGTCGAACCTGCAACCGGACCCCGGGATCCGGTGGCACCCAAGGGAGACACCCAGGAGAGCTTGGGGCGTTTGAAACCCGGCCCAGCGTGTATATAGGAGAGGACGATCGCATATGTCTTACCGTCCGGAAGGAGGAGGGTGGGGGGGGTCGAGTGTGCGTTTTTAGATCAAGGCTGGAGAGTTCAAGAGAGTTGATCTGATCTGAAGGGATGTATAGACATTATTCCCCCCCCCCCCCCTGTGGTACAGACTATAAAGACATCATGTAATGGCATTCAGAGCGGATCTGGTTTCCGCAATGTGACGTTATTTGTCGCGAAGGAAGGCAGGATATCGGCGCAGAGATGAAATGCAAGGAGAGGAGGAATGTGAATGTGATCCTTTGAATTTGATTGGATCAGGGAAAAGTGACAAAACACACTGCAGACTTGGTAAGGTGTTGTGGGCCCCGTGTGTTGGGTGCAAACGTTGCGCCAGTGTGGACAAATAAACAATCACAACAGTCTTGAAGTTACATTGGTTAGATTTGGATTGAGAATAACAATTAAACAGAATTGTATATTTGCATGAAATACATATTTGAATAGTTGAATAATATGACAATGGTGACGATGTCACAAGGTGCAAAAGTGTTTTCATTTCAAAGTGTTTCATTTTTGTCATACATTTCCAAGCTACAGCAGACAAAGGTGCTGTCACTCATGAAACGATCTGCCGATAGCTGCGATCCGGTCATCGCATTTTGCTTCTGCGAGCTTCTATATGCACATTAGCGTTTTGTTAGATGCTACTATGGACTCGACTTACTTGTAGTTTTAGTATTGTTCAACATGGTGGGCTGAAGCTAGCCTCGATCCCGTTGAAAGCCTTGAAAAAAAACAAAAAATGCCAGGACCAATCAGCGCTCGGGGGAGGGACTTTCAGTTCATGACAAACAAGGAGCGCTGCAATCTGCCAAATTAAATAAACAATAGCGGCACCCCCAAGGAAAGTGTAGCAATCAACGGAAAAACTGTTTTTATCCGAAATAGACTGAATAATAATAATACGTTTTTGCTTTACTTCCAACTGGATTCAGCAAGAGCAAGGAGAGCACAATTGCTCTGATTGGCTGGAGTTTTTTGAACAAGCTGAAGCCTTGGCCATATTTGGAAATCAATTGCTGCCCAGCCAAGGCCAAACTGATATTCATTGCAAACGCAAACGTGAATATCGGCATGGTCTCACAAGGCTAGGCACGCAGGCACGGAATCAACCCTGCGGTCCTTGGCTTGCCCCCCCCCCCCCCTCCAAACCAAGGATATCGTGAATTACTTAACCCTGCCACCCCCGTATCAGCCCTGTTTACATTCTGCTAACCATCAAACCCTCTCTCCCTCTCTCTCTCTCTCCATCATGTCTCCCTTTCTCTGTGTCTCTCTCTCTCTCTCTCTCTCTCTCTCTCTATCTCTCTCTGTGCCCATCTGTCTCTGTCTCTCGCTCTCTCTCTCTCTCTCTCCCACAGGACCCCGGGCCCTCTCCACCGTCCCCCATCATGGCCCAGAGGCCCCTGCAGCTGGTGGAGGTGAAAGCCAGGGGCCGATACGGCTGCGTGTGGAAGGCGCGGCTCCTTAGCGAATACGTGGCCGTCAAGATCTTCCCCATTCAGGTACTGGACACCCCAGCCGATATATTCTAATATAATATAATATGATATAATATAATCCCGTCCCTCCAGGAATTAGCAATTTTGCGGTCACAACAATTCATGCAATTTAAACCAATCCCAGTGATATCAGCACATGCTTGCAAATATTTCCATTCAGCAAATCTGATCAGTCGGCTTTTGCCACTTTCCTGTGAGTTCAACCAATCATTGCACTTCCCCCACACGAAACGTCACGTCTTACAAATTCACTTCCTTATTTATGAACATGAGGAATATGCATATGCAACCATGTTGAATTCATCTCCTTTAACAGTAGATATATCCCAAGTTTTGCAAGAAAGCAAAGGAAAGTTTTTGGCCGCAATAATCACTAAAAAATAGAGAAAAAATAGGGACTGATTTTGATATAATAGAATTAGATTAGCTTCTCCAAGTCTAAATGTACCCTTCCCAGTTCTTGATTCTGACTTTTTTTTAATTCCCTGTCCCAGGACAAGCTGTCATGGCAGAACGAGTATGACATCTACAGTGTGAGCGGCATGAAGCACGATAACATCCTGCACTTCATGGGCATGGAAAAGAGGAACAACAACCTGGCCATGGAGCTCTGGCTCATCACCGACTACCATGAGAGGGTAGGCACTGGCACACGCACACACGCTCACGCACACACACATGAACGTAAACACACATACGTATACATGTAAACACACACACAAACACATGTGTATACAGTACACGTATGCACCTAAACACACACATGCACACACAAAGGAACAAATGTTAACACACACACCAACTATAGTTCCTAAGATAGCCAGCACGTCCCGACAATGGAGGGTTACTGGTTCGATTCTCCCGACACGGTTGATTTTGGCAACAGCAAAAATGAGAGATGTGGTGTCCTTGAGAAAAGCACTTGATACACACTCCAGGCTGTTTGCACGGCAGTGTTTGGCCGTGCATGCGTGCCTCTGTGTGTAAGGCATTGTCATTTGTACCACAGTTGTATCTTTTTGTATCCATCGGTAAAACAAAGATGGATTGAAAACTGGGGGTGTGTTTGCCTTTTTCAAACTATAATAAAGATATGAGCACACTGTCACAGTGTTTACACTGTAAACAATATTTTACAATGTAAACAAAACATAAGGCTCAATCCACGGGGGTCAGTCTGTTTTCAGTGCCCTCTAGTGGCCGAATGTTGCCAATAACATTGTAAAAGAATAACTCCAGAACCTCAGTATCCAATCCATAGTCAATAGGTAATCCAATGACTTGGGTGGAATTGTACACAAGTCGCTATTGAATCTTCTTAAAACCAGGCAATTTCATTTTATACATCATTCATAATCAATGTTTCACATCCCACGTCCAACAGACATGTGCTTCCGACAGAACAGGGTTTCTCTAATTTCGCCTGGAGTGACTCTCTTTAGTCCAAACGTAATCATTTATTTCTTTAAAGAAGAACCTGCTTTCTGCGTGATTTGTCCGAATCCTTTGTGCGCACGCAACCATTCTCAATGTATACGTGTGCAACCTACGCAACACGGTGTCATTACACCAAATGTACACTAAAGGGGGATTTATCAACCAACAAACAACCAATGTGCACAACATCTGTGGATGATAGATTGCAAAATAAAACATTCACCATGTCACAACCATGTCCCGTTGCTGTTGCAGATGCCTGGCTGTGTTGCTTACATCTCTCTCTCTCTCTGTCTCTCTGTCTCTCTCTGTCTGTTTCTGTCTCTCTCCCACCCACACAGGGCTCGCTAATGGACTACCTGAAGGCCAACCTGCTGTCGTGGAACGAGCTGTGTCTGGTGTCACAGACGCTGGCCCGCGGCTTGGCCTACCTCCACGAAGACATCCCCGGTCACCGCGATGGACACAAGCCCTCCATTGCACACAGGTACGCTGCCGGGCTCCGCCCTCCAAACCCACGGCAAAGATCTCGTACAGTTTTCCGTTTTTTTGGGTCGGATTGCGTCTCGCCTTTGACAACGCTGTGTGTGTGTGTGTGTGTGTGTGTGTGTGTGTGTGTGTGTGTGTGTGTGTGTGTGTGTGTGTGTGTGTGTGTGTGTGTGTGTGTGTGTGTGTGTGTGTGATCCAGGGACATAAAGAGTAAGAACGTGCTGCTGAAGAAGGACCTGACCGCCTGCATCGCCGACTTTGGCCTTGCTCTCAAGTTTGAGGCGGGGAAGTCGGTGGGAGACACGCATGGACAGGTATTGATACCACCACACACACGCACACACATGCACACTCACAGCTAAACCGTATGGTAATTAATGATTTATAATTAAAAAATATAGTAAAATAATAACAAAATATGTATTAAACCACAATTGGATTTAGCTGTAGTGGATTTCATTTGTCGTTTGTCATTTGTCACGTAGCTGCTGCTGTAACTAAGCGACACGTGTCCAGGTAGTCAATCACACAAACTACTTCGCGTGAAACTACTAGCGCGTCAAGAGTGCAAAATGGCAACCCAACCAACACAAAACCTGCAGCAAATGTATACTATACAACATACAAATATGCATAAACACAGCGATAGCTGTTGGCATTTGTCTTTTTGTTTGTTAAAAGTTACTAATGTTTAATGGTTATTTCTAAACTGGTATTTGCCATTGTAATACATTTTTATTACATATTACTTTCTCAGCATTTAATTAGAATGTATTTGTTTACGCTACAACAAGGTCCTATACGGAACATATAATTCAGATGGATGTAGATAAATTGTTACATGTTGGCATTCACATAAATGTGCTGGTACTAATATTTAAAGTAGGGCTGTCAATCGATTAAAATATGTAATTGCGGTTAATCGGATGATTGTCCATAGTTAATCGTGATAAATCGCAAATTAATCTCACATTTTTTAACTGTTCGAAATGTACCGTAAAGGGCAAGTTTTTAATACTCTTATCAACATGGGAGTGGACAAGATATGCTTGCTTTATGCGAATGTGTGTATATTTTTTATTGGACATCGATCGAGAATAAAACTGGCCTTTTTAGACGGTTGCGATGCGTGCCCGCTAGACATTAATTTTCAATGAGAGACGAGTGGCGCGGCGCGGAGGAGCAGTACCTTGTTGTCGGATTGCTAGTCGCGCCCGCTAGACATTTAAGAGACGAGCTGCGCGGCACGGAGGAGCAAGCATACGCAACCTTGTTGTCGGATTGCTAGTTGCCGTCCGTCTCTCATTGAAAATGAATGTCTAGCGGGCGCACATCGCACCCGTCTAAAAAGTCCAGTACTTGTGTTAATGCGTCCAAAAAAATTGTGCCATTTAAACAAATTTGCATTCACGCCGTTATTATTGCGTTTAGCGCCCAGCCCTAATTTAAAGTTTCATTCTAAACGGATACAGGTTGCCATTCTAATGAATGGGAATATAATTGACATTATTGGCATTTTTATTAAGTTTTTTGTTACAAGGTAGTCATACTACTGTTTAATGGTTACTTATAAACTGGCACAGGTTGCCATTCTAATACATTTGAATAAAATCGACACTCGGGCATTTTCTGTTTTGAAAGCGTGTGGAACCGTGACCCCTTAAAATCGTATTGTACTGAATTGTACGTTTTTTTAATCGTCTACCACATATATGACCCTGTTCTCTGCACCTCTCAGGTGGGCACACGAAGGTACATGGCCCCCGAGGTGCTGGAGGGTGCCATCAACTTCCAGCGGGACTCGTTCCTGCACATCGACATGTACGCCCTGGGCCTGGTCCTCTGGGAGCTGGCCTCACGCTGCACCGCTGCCGATGGTGAGACACACGAACGGAAGGGCACAGATGGGTGGATGGACAGATTAGTTGGATGGATTGAAACATTCACTGGCAGGAAATCTATACTTTTGCAGACTTTCATTTTCATCGATAGGCTGACGCCCACGTTTATCTTTTATTCTGTGTGCGTGTGTGTGTGTGTGCGTGCATGCATCTGTGTGTGTATGCGTGTGCGTGTATGTGTGTGTGTAATTGTATGCCTGCTGTGAATGTGTGTCTGTGCATGTGTGTCTGCGTACGCGCGCGTGTGTGTGTGTGTCTGTCTGTCTGTCTGTCTGTACATGTGTCTGTGTACATGTGCGTATTCGTGTGTGTGTGTGTGTGTGTGTGTGTGTGTGCGCGTGTGTGTGCTGCAGGTCCGGTGGACAAGTACATGCTGCCCTTCGAGGAGGAGGTGGGCCAGCACCCGTCTCTGGAGGACATCCAGGATGTGGTGGTCCACAAGAAGCTCCGCCCACTTCTACTAGACTGCTGGCACAAGCACCCGGTGAGCAGCCACACCCCCTGTACACCCCCTGATTTTAAATCGAAGATCGATCGAAATGAGCTTTCGATTTCGATCATCGAAATCAAAAGTAGGATCGCCAGGATAAAAAACATTACTTATTTTTTATGTATTTATTTTTGTCATCTAGTGGCTCTTCATTTTGCTTTTCACCAATTTGGTGAAATACATTTTTTGTTGTATTTTACATAAATGATTTAAATTTTACCATATGGCCTTAGTGTGGTACGTTCCTAAATAAATATAGTGGTTATATCACACATACCATGAAGCTTATCTTTTTAAAGAAGAATTTGAAGTTGTCAGGGCATAAAACCAATGATCTGTTGATCTTTATCAATCAAGACTCAATAGTCAACAATGGCATAGCTGTCAGTGCTGAAAAAAAGTTAAATAAAACAAAATTAATTGTTTGTTTAAGTCAAAAATCGAATCAAATCGTGACCTTAAAATTGAAAGTCAAATGTAAAACCGAACGATTGTTCATGGTCGATTAATCTAGCAATCATTTTCTCGATTAATCATTTAGTCTAGAAAATGTCATGAATAATAGTAAATGCCATCACAAGTTACCAGTCCAAAGTGATGTTTTAGATTTGCTTGCTTTATCTGACAAGCAGCCAATAAAAACTAAAGTATACGTTTTGTAATGATCCATAAACCAAACATTTGAATTCCTGAAGCATCAAGCAGCAAATGTTTATTTGTACTTGATAAATGACCAAAATGATTAATCGATTCTAAAAAATTGATTCGATTGATTTTCTGTCGATCGACTATCAATTAATCGGCTTATTGTTGCAACACTGCTGCATGTCAGTGGTTAGCTGTAATTAGGAGCCCAACTATGACATTAAAGTATATACATGTATTTGCATTTCAATAATAGTAAGTAATAAATAAATAAAAAACTACAAGCTTTGTATCATTACACAATTTTATTTGCCATAGTTAGTTTAGTTACCATATCACTGCACATATCACATAGCCTTCAGACAAAAAAGTTATTGAAACTGTTGAAACTCTTATGTTTTAAAAATGTCTTGCGGCAGCTACAGACCAGTCTATGATACAATACAAACCCGCCAGCTGACATGGAAGCGGGACCTTGCACAATCTCCATTATCAACCGCTACAGACCAGGGATGTGCTCAGGGTTTGGTTAGTTGGCCATTGACCGACTAGAATTTCAATTGGCCAGGAAATATAGATGGCCATCTTGCCGGTAAAAAAGAAAGTTATTATCAAATATCCTATTTCAAGTTTTTTTAGGAGCATACGCAAGCTCCCAACTGTGGACTAGCGATGCTTCGATGGTACACCCACGCAAGGGACAATGACACCGAGACCCAGATAAAAGCAGAAGTTGTCGAGCTTTGGAAGTTTAAATCTAAATAATCATCCCAAAGAAATCTTCGTCTGCCAAGAGACGTCGTAACAATGACTGCAGTTATTTTTTTCTCTCTCATTCATTTATCGATCCGCTTACTGAGTGAGTAAGCCGTTCCCTTGAGCAGCCGTTTGCTCAAACTCAGCAGGCTCTACTGTAATATAACCGGTGTGTGCTGGCCTCTCTATAGTACTGTATTATAACCAGTGTGTGCTGGTCTCTCTATAGTACTGTATTATAACCGGTGTGTGCTGGTCTCTCTATAGTACTGTATTATAACCAGTGTGTGCTGGTCTCTCTACACTCACCGGCCACTTTATTAGGTACACCTTGCTAGTACCGGGTTGGACCCCCTTTTGCCTTCAGAACTGCCTTAATCCTTTGTGGCACAGATTCAACAAGGTACTGGAAACATTCCTCAGAGAGTTTGGTCCATATTGACATGATAGCATCACGCAGTTGCTGCAGATTTGTCGGCTGCACATCCATGATGCGAATCTCCCGTTCCACCACATCCCAAAGGTGCTCTATTGGATTGAGATCTGGTGACTGTGGAGGCCATTTGAGTACAGTGAACTCATTGTCATGTTCAAGAAACCAGTCTGAGATGATTCGCGCTTTATGACATGGCGCGTTATCCTGCTGGAAGTAGCCATCAGAAGATGGGTACACTGTGGTCATAAAGGGATGGACATGGTCAGCAACAATACTCAGGTAGTCTGTGGCTTTGACACGATGCTCAATTGGTACTAATAAGCCCAAAGTGTGCCAGGAAAATATCCCCCACACCATTACACCACCACCACCAGCCTGAACCGTTGATACAAGGCAGGGTGGATCCATGCTTTCATGTTGTTGACGCCAAATTCTGACCCTACCTAGTTTCCTGTTCTTAGCTGACAGGAGTGGCACCCGGTGTGGTCTTCTGCTGCTGTAGCCCATCCGCCTCAAGGTTCGACGTGTTGTGCGTTCAGAGATGCTCTTCTGCATACCTCTGTTGTAACGAGTGGTTATTTGAGTTACAGTTGCCTTTCTATCAGCTCGAACCAGTCTGGCCATTCTCCTCTGACCTCTAGCATCAACAAGGCATTTGCGCCCACAGAACTGCCGCTCACTGGATATTTTCTCTTTTTCGGACCATTCTCTGTAAACCCTAGAGATGGCTGTGCGTGAAAATCCCAGTAGATCAGCAGTCTCTGAAATACTCAGACCAGCCCGTCTGGCACCAACAACCATGCCACGTTCAAAGTCACTTAAATCACCTTTCTTCTCCATTCTGATGCTCGGTTTGAACTGCAGCAGATCGTCCTGACCATGTCTACATGCCTAAATGCATTGAGTTGCTGCCATGTGATTGGCTGATTAGAAATTTGCGTTAACGAGCAGTTGGACAGGGGTACATAATAAAGTGGCCGGTGAGTGTATAGTACTGTATTATAACCAGTGTGTGCTGGTCTCTCAATAGTACTGTATTATAACCGGTGTGTGCTGGTCTCTCTATAGTACTGTATTATAACCGGTGTGTGCTGGTCTCTCTATAGTACTGTATTATAACCAGTGTGTGCTGGTCTCTCTATAGTACTGTATTATAACCAGTGTGTGCTGGTCTCTCAATAGTACTGTATTATAACCAGTGTGTGCTGGTCTCTCTATAGTACTGTATTATAACCAGTGTGTGCTGGTCTCTCTATAGTACTGTATTATAACCAGTGTGTGCTGGTCTCTCAATAGTACTGTATTATAACCAGTGTGTGCTGGTCTCTCTATAGTACTGTATTATAACCGGTGTGTGCTGGTCTCTCTATAGTACTGTATTATAACCAGTGTGTGCTGGTCTCTCTATAGTACTGTATTATAACCAGTGTGTGCTGGTCTCTCTATAGTACTGTATTATAACCAGGTGTGTGCTGGTCTCTCTATAGTACTGTATTATAACCGGTGTGTGCTGGTCTCTCTATAGTACTGTATTATAACCAGTGTGTGCTGGTCTCTCTATAGTACTGTATTATAACCAGTGTGTGCTGGTCTCTCTATAGTACTGTATTATAACCAGTGTGTGCTGGTCTCTCAATAGTACTGTATTATAACCAGTGTGTGCTGGTCTCTCTATAGTACTGTATTATAACCAGTGTGTGCTGGTCTCTCTATAGTACTGTATTATAACCAGTGTGTGCTGGTCTCTCTATAGTACTGTAATATAACCGGCGTGTGCTGGTCTCTCTATAGTACTGTATTATAACCAGTGTGTGCTGGTCTCTCTATAGTACTGTATTATAACCAGTGTGTGCTGGTCTCTCTATAGTACTGTAATATAACCAGTGTGTGCTGGTCTCTCTATAGTACTGTAATATAACCAGTGTGTGCTGGTCTCTCTATAGTACTGTATTATAACCAGTGTGTGCTGCGTCTCTGCAGGGCCTGGCCTTGCTGTGCGAGACCATCGAGGATTGCTGGGACCACGAGTCGGAGGCGCGTCTGTCGGCAGGCTGCGTGGAGGAGCGCGTGGGCCAGATGCGGCGCGCTGCCACCAGCGGCGGCCTCGAAGAGATCGTACCCGTCGTTACCATGGTGACCAACGTGGACACCACGCCCAAGGAGTCCAGCATATGACTCGCCAGCCCTTGCTTGGATCCATGCGGATGATGATGACCATGAAGAGGAGCATGAGAGGCTGACCCTGGTTGGTTGGCGGCAACTCTATCCCTTTTTTTTTTAGTGCCGGTCACTACTACTTGTTCAGGAAACACCCCCCCCCCCCACCCACCCGCCCGCCTCGCCCCGCCCCTTCCGCCCCCAACCCCTCCCTCTCATCCGTAACTGTTTTTTTATCGGCCTTGTTTGGATTGGAGTGCCCAAGGAGATTTGGCGTCCCTCGATGGCGACTCTCTTGTGTTTGACGGAACGAGTGTTTATTTTATATACACATAACCACACATGCACACAGGCAGGAAGATGTTTCACTCAGTTTTCCGGGAGTCCTGCAAGAGACTCCGTGCAACTGCCCCGTGCGCACTTTGGCGGTAGGATGGATGAAAAAAAAAAAAGGACAAAAAATACATAAATAAACACAACAACAACCTCCGGGAAAGGGAGGGATGTTGGTTTCTCGTCTGGTGGATGTACTCCGGAGAAACTGAAACACCACCACTACCGATCTGCCAACAAACAACGGCTTCTGAATGTTTTCTAGTGTTTAATGCTGCTGTACATACTGTATTATGGACCCATTTGTCATGGTAATCAAGCTTATCTCAAGGGGGGGGGGGTATGTGTGTGTGTGTGTTTCGGGAGTGGGTGGGCAGGTGGTGGTCCATTGTTTTCAAGCATAAAGACAATTTAAACCATAAACCTCCTTCAACCAAGGTATACCTCAGTTCAAACGGACGCATTTAAGAAAAGAAAAAGGAAAACAAAAAATGATCCCTCAAATCAGTTTCAACCGCTCGACAGGGCTTGTTGTCGGCGCACATGTTGTGCATGGGGCGAAGAGTACGAAGGCTTTATTCATTTTGTTTTTTTGTTTCAGTGAAAACCAAATGCAACACCAGCTGAATTGTCAAAAAAAAGTAATTTGCCTTTCTCTCTTCGAATGAAGACACCCGCTGGTTGAAGGTCAAAGTTTGTGTTGTATTTTGGAAAGCCTGCGTATTCTGTGGCCTGCAACGACGCGCCGACGTCGGCAATCCGTATTGGCCTCGCCGTTTCTGGCTTGTCATTGGTCAAACCTGGACTGTCCAAACCCCCTGCCCCTCACCCTCCCCGTTGTCAGCCACGCCTCCATGTACAGCAAAGACTGTAAGGATCCCTCACATAGAACTAACATTTTATTTTTTTTTACCTATTCCCGTTTTGCTGAAATTTCTTTTTCTTCTGTCATTTTCTCAGTTTGTTCCTGGAAAAACGAACAAAATTCCTTCACCACTCTTTCAAGATTTCAACAGTTACACAGCGTTTTTTTTTTCTCTTCGGACGCTGTTGAAACGAGAACAAAAGAAAACGAAACACACTTAGCTCATTAGGTTGTGTCATCTGAGTGGACTTCCTGCCCCCCTTGCCAGGTATTATTCGACACATCGAGTCGAACAAGTTGTGAGATGGTGATGTTTGTGTAAACATATCTATCTGAAGTACCACTTTAGCAGTGACACACGTCTGCGTGTTTTTAAGATGGATATTAATATATGCTATGTGTTCTGATTTGAGGCTGTAAAGAGGCACCAATTTGCCGATGTAACTCAAAAAAAAATAAATGCACTTTTCTACTCAAAAACTTCTTTAGAAGATGATTGAGTTCCAGTTACATAGTCGACGTTCAATTAAGCCAGGTAGCGCATTTTCTTTCACCGCGATTTTAAGGACATATTCAGTGTTGTGTTGTTGTCCTTTGACACAACACGCCTTGTTCTCAGACTGAACGACCTCATCTTGTCTAAACTCCACCTGGTGTTTGCCTTCTTCTGCCCCCTTTCATAACCTTCGGTCGATTCCTCCGGTTTGTTTTGTCTTGAGATTCAAACCCATGACAGCAGGGACAAACTTTCAACCGCCTCTCACTCATGATCTCTGAGACTCAGTATTCAGTTCACACAGTTATTGTGCCAACCCTAGCACATTCGCGCCACTCCGAACACGTGCCCCTAGTGTGTTCAGTGGACCCAGGGTAGGCACAGCTTCCTTCTGTTCCTTGGCAGTTTTCTAGCTGTCGTCTATCATGGCTGAGGCTCAAAATGTGTTTCTGTAAGCAAAGCAGCCCTGGGAATCAATGTGACACAATCACTCGGAATGATTCAAAGTTTATTCAGATACATACACTGCATATATACAGTTTAGCCTGACAGTTTCATTATTTTCATGATGACGAACAGTAACAGATACCAGGACCCAGTTCTCCGCTTCATTTGGGGGATTAAACCGTCCCCGCAAAAGGAGTCAAAAGCAGGAAACGGAAAGGCTACATGTATCAGACACAAATGCAGTTTGGAGTAATACTAAGAAGCTCATAAGCACACAATTCCCAACAGAGACATCCTTGACAATGACAAGATATGCGAGTGGCGTACATAGCAGCCTAACAGATACAGTTCCTTCGAAGCAGGACATGCACCAAGTAGGCTGTTGACAAGTCTGCAAACTCGGCGGGGAAAGTTGAATGCGCCGATAGCTCGCTCGTTCACACCGGCACTCATTCACTGGGGTGCCCGCTCGCGTGTCATGCATGTGCAGCGTCACAGAATGCCGGTTGTGGACGCAGTATTAGTAGAAGGTTGTTTGCAGATGACGTCACGCCACTAGAGCAAACGTGCATGCATGCATACACTGGATGTAAGTTGAGATATATGTTCCTTGGAGGTTGATGGGGTGTTTCAAGTCTGATATGATGCTATCTAGCAAGGTTAAGGTTTTTTTTTGTTTAACGTTAGTACAAACCATCTTAAGCATAGTGCCTTTTTTAAACATTTTTACTTGAAAACTAAAAGCATACACTCCCCGTAGTTATTTATTTTAAATAACTACTTTTCATTTGGTCTACTGACTCGATAGCGGGCAAATCGTTAATATTGTGTGATAAAACATCATTGACAAAAGAATATGGATCGATTTTTAATAATTTTAAAAACCTTTTTCTGAGCTTTCTTGAACATTTTCCATGTTCCACACTGTTCACATAAACTACCCACCAAACATTAGAACATCCAGTCATCCAGTCCATTCAACGTCGTTTAGGAAAGTGACGCTGTTTTCGACGGCCCAAAATTGACCTGTGCTATACACGGAAAAGCTGTGCTTATTGTGTAAATGACCAGAAAAACTAACCTGCACCTTTTATTTATCAATTATATTGAAACCATGCCCTGCACACGTCGATCAGGGAGGTTGACAGGACGTCGATTTATGGGTTTTTTTGGCAAGTATATTTAACGTCAGTCAAATGACCGTCATATCGACGACAAGAAAGTAACCATTATTCCAAAATACCATACAACACAAAATCTGCCATTTAAGTGTAGACTTATGCTATAACATGACAATAGGCCTATAATGGACATTTTTCAATCTTTTCCGATGTCCTCTTTTCCAGTTGCCATTAAAGGTATAGTCAGTGATCCTAATCTAATACACGTTTTGTCAAAATGAGCGAATATCTCCTCACGGTCCGCTCGGCCAAGCTCCCGCAGCCACCGCAAGGTTTTGCCTTGGCCACCGAGGCCCCGCGATCCAATGTATTTCCAATGATAGAAGGCGCTGGAAGGCAAAGTTGGGAGGAGCCGAGGTTGGCGACGTGAAGCGAGCCGAAGGGCACGAAGGAAGCGACCAGCGGGTGTGGACAAAGTTGAAAATGTTTCACCTTTTTTGGTTAAATCGCGAGGCGTTCGCAAATAACAGGGGTTTCGCTCTGTCCATGTGAAACCCTTAAAAGGTACAATGAGGAAATAGAGCAGAGACACCCGTCTGTTTTCCCTTCATCACACAAACCTCATTAATGGCTACAGAGACATAATCAATATAAATAATGCACATAGGTTGTTGAACATGTTGGTGGGATTATTAAATAACTTGCAGTGTGATCAAATGTGCTTATAGGTCTATGGTAATATAAAATAAAAATTGGTTTCAAGTAGATTCTTACATGGTAGCGTTTCAAATAATACAGGGAATATAAGAACAGTAGTGTTTCAAATAATACAGGGAATATAAGAACAGTAGTGTGAGCTTGTGCAGACGGTGGAAAGATTAATAATTGGAATATTTTGTATATAGAACCAATGCACGACAAACCGTTCCCACGGTCTAATGGTATAAACTTGCCTGAATTATCATGATTATCAGTTGTAATCAATCGCCAGGAAATTTAATTTACTTACTAGATTCGCGCCAGCTCATTCTTCAGAAAAAAACGGAAAAAAAATAGGAGATTTTGGTTACATTGCGTTTTACAAGGTAGAGAAAGACGAGGATATTTCCACTGCTTCATACAGGAGCTGAAGCTCTACCACGGCCCAGGTCCGGACATATTAATTATTATGCATATTGTTATACATTTACTTTTTATAAACTACATAAGCTACTCACTATCCCGATAGCCGAGTTGTTCGACGATGCTATTCCACATGTTGACCTTCAGTCCACTGTCTTTATAATTTTGATGTCCTTTGTCAAATAATACGGGGTGATGAGAAACACAAACAATCAACAGGTCTGCCACAGTGATTGGTCGATGCCTTTATTCGGCATGCAAAAGTGCGGGAAAAAAACAACCTTGTTCCGTAAAACAATTACGCTGCTTTTTTCGCCACATATTCGCATTCGAAAAAATGTATTGACGTGCGAATTAATCGCACGAAAAAAACGAAAAAGAGGAGCGGCTTAACTCATGTAAATACCAACGTTTCTTTCCGCTATTTCTTTCCGTCTTTCCTTAACCAACATTGCTACCTTGTACGTGCATCCCAAGTTTCTAAAATTGCATCCACACTTCCCTCACTTGCGTCCATGCATCTTAGTCCCTCCCACCAAGGATGCTCTCGTCAGGGCCGGACTAACGCACAGGCTTGATATGGCTGCAGCCTAGGGGCCCCACCTGCTAGGGGCCCCCGATTGGCCGAATCGGGGGCCCCTCCGCTAGCCCCGCGATCTGCTAGCGCCGCGATCCGGTAGCGCCGCGATCCGCCCGCCCCCCCCCCCGCTCAATAAAAATCTCCGGTAGCACCCCCCCCCCCCCCCCCCCCCCCGCTCAACAAAAAACTACGGTAGCAATTTTTTGGGGCGTTCGGTCCTTCAAGGTGGGGGGGGGGGGGGGGCCTACATCGTCCAGCAGCCTAGGGGCCCCGGGCCTTCTTAATTCGGCCCTGGCTCTCGTGTATCCTCGCTCCTAGCTCCTCAGAGGTCCCTCCTCGCTCTCGATCCTGGCTCCTCGGAGCAGAAATAAGAGCTTTGGGGCGACCTTCAAAATGGCGGGACCAGAACTAGTTCTGGTTCAAGTGAGGATCGAGGAGCAAGGACATAAATAAGAGACTTGAGATACACCCCCTGTTGCAGAAGCAGGTGGAAGTCCCAGAGACATCGGAGAATCAATTTGCTGTCGTGTCTGGGTTTATAACTACACAGACTGACAGCATAATAAATGGACAATTGTGCCATCTGGTGTTTCTGCAAATGATTATTCTGATGCAAGTGGCCCACTGTTCTGCTTTTTAAATGATTATACAAACCTGATATTGACCCAAACTTCTGACATGAACGAAACATCTAGCTCATGACATAAAGAAAAGCACATACAGTTGTTTCCTTTGTGTGTCAACTGTATTTTTGTAAAGAACATGAAGTAAGTTTCATTTGAGTCATCATTGAAATAGTGCTTTTACGGCTTTGTTTCTAGGCATAGGCAACCTAGGGCGGTTGCCTAGGGCGCCACCTGCAGGGGGGGGAGGGGGGTTCGCCATATACATATTTGTATTATTTAAACGAAATAATAAAAATGTTACCCTGTTTTCTCCAAGTGTTAGTAGTTACCGATTCTCAACTTATTTCTTTGTTACGAGATGAAGACGAGAGACGACGGGGGAGGGACCAGGTGTGGCCGGTCAGTGCGCCAGTTGACAGTTTGCTGTCTGTCACTGGCATTTGTTGGCATTTTCTGGTGGTCTGACCTGACCTGTAGCCCACTAAATGAAAAGATCAAAGCCAGCGTGGGCGAGGAAAGATGAGGAAGGAGACAAAAGTACAGAGGAGACATTTTTTAAATCTCTGGTTTTTAATGTAGCGTGCTAAGCTAGCTAACTACATACATTATACATGTACCTTATAGCTAATCTACCAAGCTGTGTAGTAGCTCATGAGAACATGTGCTCATGTGCTTTTTTTTGGGGGGGGGGGGGGGGTTGGAGATTGCCTAGGGTGCCAGAATGGCCAGAAACGCCACTGGACGGGTATTTGATCAGCTTGTGATTCAAGTCAGGACCAGGATGTCGGTGATGTTTAGAGAATCTCAAACGCTGATAGGCTTTCGCGACACAGCGTCACGCAAATTTTACGCACAAGTTGAAAAATGTGTACTCGAGCGAACAGTTCAAGCGAGTTGAATGGCGCAAATGTTGCATCGTTTTTGCCATTCACAGCGCTTCCTTCGCATCTTCCGCAACGCCTGGCGCAAAAATGTGTGTCTTTGCATTGACTTCGTATGTAATGGCGCCACACGAAAAAATTTACTTTGCGTTTGGTGTGAACGTACCTTTAGTTCCCGAGACCCAAAAGATGTGAAAATCGGGTCCAGGTTGAAACATTTTAAAGTTGTCCTTTAATATAGATTTCATAAGTGGCAGATTTCTTTAAAAAAGGCTGGCAGAAATTAAAGAGACTAAATCTGACCCTGACTAGAAGATGTCAGATTCAGGTAACAAAAACTGAAGACAAACAATGCAATATCAAAACTAGTGGACATACCTGTTCTTGTGACATAGGCCTATGTCTGTCAACCATTATCCTGCATTGGCGTCTTATCAACAAAGTGAAATGAGCAAACATACAAGTTTTTGGTTGTTTTTTTTAAGTTTACATTTTTGAGCCAATTTCTTTTCGCTTCGTCATCATTTTGGAGGTGATGGAAACTGTACCATCTCTGACAGGAGCATTCTGATTTAGTTTAAGCTTTATGGTAGAAGCACTCCCAATTTAAGCCAATCAGACATGTTTTGTCTTCAACATAAAACCAAAAATACTGCAGGTCGACTCAGTACTTCTGCCAAAAGTGCCATCCAGCCAGCCAGCATTTTCCTCAGTACCCTCCCCAGGAAACTTGTGGATTATTGAAAAAGCAAAGAAAAACCTTGGTTGCTTGGTGCCCCTGGGCCCTCGCCCAGTTGCGCATATGGTTAATCCGGCCTTGTGGTTCTCTCCAAGTCTCAGCTCCATCTGTTTCCAGGCGTACCCTTGTCTCCGATATGTGGGGTTGGAAGCAGTCTAGCAGAATGCCTCCGGTTGTTTGATTCATCTGTTTTGCTTTGGCTTTATCATTTTGTCTGTCAATAAATAGACATATTTGGCAGTGCTGGTTTCAGCTGTTGCCTGAGGTTAGGAATAGCAGACCTGAGTCTCCTTCCCATAAGAAGGCAGTCCTTGGGAGGCTCGGTGAGTCTCAGCTTAGCAGTGCCTTCACTCTCTCAACCGTTGGCTTGGGGATAATACAGGCTTAATGTTGTGTTTTAAAGTCATATTTAGATGTCAAATCTTTAAACTGGTATGACTTAAACCATGGATGCACGATTATGACAACAATTTGCCCGATATGATTGCAATATTTCATTCCAATTAACCAATTATATTTTTATAATTTAAGAAATCTATATTTGTTAATTATGAAAATAAATCAGATTTTGTATGCCTATTACATTTATTGAGTTAAATCAAAAGTCTACAAGCTCTTCTGGAATCCCAAATCTTGGCAAGATGCTTTGCAGTTTGTTTATAACTTCCTTGCTGGTAGTTGAATACCTTGAATTTCATGCCACCTTAAATAATAGTCTACTGTTTGTAAGTTTCTCCCATTAAACTCACATAAGTCAAACCTGTGCCATGGGAGGTAATGGTGTAGGATGGGTGGTTCTCGATGCTTGCTTGGCTTGTGCTGATTGCAGTGAGAACAGAAATGCACTTGCATTTCATCAACTACTTGGCTGATCTTTGGCCACCAGATGGCATCCTTGTACCTCTCCCTATATTGTGTTAATCCCTCATGTCCATGATTGATCTTTTCCAGCATTTCTTGTCTCATATTTTGAGGGATCACCATTTGTCCTTTTCTCAAAAGTCCATCGTGTTCACTTGTCCACGACAGGCTTGGTGACAACTTTTGCATATGTCGGCCAGATGTTTTTGACATATCTCAATACTATCTAGTGCATTATCAGTTTTTATCCTTTCCATAACTATTCGTGTTCCTCGGTGTCCTAGGCCTGTGCAGGTTCCTGGAACATACTCGGCAATCAAATTAAATGTAATTAGTCTAATCTGAGATGTTTCAGATATGAAAGGTGTGTCTGTAAGAGTTTAATAAGTATCTGCAGAGGACATCTCATGTACCATCTGACTGACATGTACTTGACTAAATCAGGTTTGGGAAATTTGCCATTTCTGTCAAAAAAGTTTAACAGACGGTGTTCAGAAACTTCATCTTATTGCAGATGTAGGTCATCAGTAACTACTATCAAGTCATTCACTAGCTGGCACTATTCTGGTTCCCTGGTTCTCTTCCGCTATGATGTCTATGATAGACACAAGCTTTACAATAAGAAAACATTCACTGGCACACATTTTTGCATTTATTGGAAAAATAAAGTAATCACAAAAATATGGTTACTATTTTTTCATGTAGTACGTTACCATCCATAGGAAGCCTGTCAAGATATCATCACAGAAGACATACTTTGAAGTTGTATCATTCAACAACCTAAATCAGTTATCCATCTCACTTTACTTGTTTTGGCAGAAAATATTTTGGCTGCGGTAAATCACCGTCACATAAAGAAACAAACTGCCCAAGAGAAACTTGACTAGATAAGAGAAGTCCAGTTTTTAAATCAACCATCTCCTTCCATGCGGCTGGTCCTAGGCGAACGCCGAGTCAGCCCACTGCTTGATGTCGGTGGGACACTGGGGGTACTTCTGCAGCGCCTCCATAATCTGGGTGTGGTCCAGCATGAGCCTCACCAGCTGGTACTCTCGCTGGGCCCGCGTGGCCGCCACGTCCACCGGCCGGATCACTTCCAACTGCTGCAGGTGCTCGAAGGCCTGGGCCAGGGGTTAGGTCATGCGGTCAACATTAGTTTTAATATTATTGTCGTGGGGGGGCGGGGGGTGAAGCGGAAAACTTTTTGGAACATAAGGATCATGTCGATGTATGTTATGCATTTGTTCAACAAATTAACAATTTTTCCACTTTAATTTGCAAGGAGAGGAAATGCAGTAAAAGTGATTGGAGGGCGTCAAACTATGTTATTTTGTATATTGTTTCCAATAACATTCTTTCAATTCTCAAAATGTGCCACAATATCCTACAAATATGTAACTACAGTCAATCAGAAATATGTTGGGAGGAAATAAAAGTATTATCATTATTTGAAAGGAATTCCTTTGCACTGACCTTCATGACTACCGGCTGATCAAAGTTGTACATGGAATGAGACTTCCTCTGCAAAAACTTTTTAAACTCTGGAAAAAAAACAAAGACAAACTCCCATCAGACACACACACACACACACACACACACACACACACACACACACACACACACACACACACACACACACACACACACACACACACACACACACACACACACACACACACACACACACACACACACACACACACATACCATTGTAGACCATCTGGAGGTTGAAGGGTTCTCCGTCATAGATGTCATTCAGGTGTTTCATGGCGATGATCAGACACAGCTCCAGAATGGAGAGGCCTGGAGACGGATGATGCGATCAGAAGAGCGACAATCATTTGTTTTTCTTTTGTACAAAAAAAACATATCTTTTGGAAAAATGAAACAAATATCACCTCAAAATATATATTCAAAACTGATGTCATTAATGTGGCAAAGACATTGAAACCTTTAACACTGAACTTGTAAAACTCTGCTACTCTTATTATTCATTTGATATTATTCAAACAATTGTGGTGTGGGAGGAAACCGGAGCACGCGGAGGAAACACACGTGAACACGGGGACAACATACAAACTCCACACAATATGGTCCCCCCCCCCCCACCGGGGTTCAACCCCAGGACCTGCTTGCTGTGAAGCAGCAGTGCTAACCACTGTGCCACCTCTGAGCTCTCAAAACTTTTTGCCACAGCAGAGACGGACATTGGTATGCACAGAGAGCATGCAGAAGCATGGGTGGGTTGTAGGGGCGGGACAAAGCAGATAACACGGTTTATTATTGGAGGAAATTGAACTGGCTCTCATTCTTGCTCAGAAACTGCTTTTTTCTGGGACAATTGATTCTGATTGTTTATGTTCTAATAAATAATTAGCGGGCCGGATGTGACCCGCGGGCTGCTAAGTGAATAGGCCTGGACTAGTTTGCTGCTGTAATGAAAGCCACCTGGGACAATCTCCGTTATCAACTGTTCAAACCGACAGCAAGTGTGGTTTAAAATCACTCAACGTCATGTTCGACCGATGTGTAATGGAGTGCGATATGGCAACTAACTATGACAAATACAATTGTAATGATTCATAGCTTGTCGTTTATTCATTACTTATTACAATGCAAATATGGACATTTGTATAATTCTCTGATGTAGTGCTCATGTTATAGGTTATCGGTTCGTAGTAAGATTATTTGAAAGAGGTGTGGCTAGGTCGATGTCAATCAAGCGTGAAATTGACACAGTCCTGATCATAGCGCTGGTCAGCAAAATTACGTTTTTTGAACAATTGCTAATATTCTTTTCGTACAGAAATGATGGTATATGCACAATAAGGCACATAACTTTGATATCATGTATGCATTTTTTTATAATTTTGGACTGGTTGTCTTTTGGACGCGAAAATTCAAAAACATATTTCCTGCCTGCCCCGACACGGCCGTATGCTTTAGGTTTAACTTATTTTACCCAATCTGACACAGAATAACAACAACAAGGCAAACAATGCATTTGCCTTGCACCCACACGAAAAAAAAGACATCCGTGCATGCAGTGGCCAACTGTATAACATTTAACGTTATCTATGATATTTGATCAAAGCCCTCTGGGAGCATGCATTTTTTGACATTTCTGATGATATCTCTTGGTGCTATAGGTTACCGTGGAGAATGTTTGTCTTGGAGTCGGCGGAGAACAGCCTACTGGCGTCCACGAGGTCAGCCGGTTTGATGGTCGGGTTGCTCGCGCTCACACGACTCAGGCTCACCATCTACAGGGAGAGTCGAGTCATGAGGAAAAAAATGTATTAAAAATATGAAGTCAAATTATAAAAATACAATAAAAAAAGTTGTATAGGTGTATGGCTTGTCACAGATGGAAAGTTGTACAACACTAGCCCAACAGGAGCCTCAGTGTTCAATCGGTGAACTGCCCCGTTAAACATTTTGCAGCCTGTAAGTGAATACTGCATGCAAATGAAAAGCACATCAAATGTTCGTACAAGGAGTCGATGCAGGGATCGGAAGTCTTTGGTAGAGTTGAATTGTCTTTGTAGAACCTCCTCGACAGACTTGTCCTCACACAAAGCCTACAAAAACAAAGAAGAAATTTTAGTGATAAAAGATTTACTCACTTTTTGTTTCATGCTTTATGCATTTGACCATGCATGCCAATATATATATTATAATATATATATTTTTAATTATTCTGATAGCTATACCGATAGCTTCTCGGCACTCGTGTTCATAAGCCTACTCGTGAAGCACTTAGAATAATATCATTTCATCATTCTTCCACCATCCCCTTCCTAGCCTAACTTGTAAAAGGTGCTTCGGATAAAAGTCTCCCTGCTAAATGACAAACTGTAAAAAATATTTTAAAAATATACAAAAATGAACAACCAGGGTGACAACCTTGACACTGGCATTCCAGTCGTGGCAGAACTTGCTGTCGGGGAAGGTGGCGTCAGGGAGCTGCAGCTGGGCCCGCACCACCTGCAAGTACTGGCTGAAGGTCAGGCTGCTGAGCAGGTGGATCTGCCGGTGGGAGAAACGAGACTTCACCCTTTTCTCCAGGAGCTCCAGCACATCCTGGATGTGAGAGAAATAGGGACTTGAATCGAGAACCGGTTCCAGTTGAGAACCAGTTCCAACTTGTCCGATCCATCGGAATCGGTATGCCTCCAAGCTTATCGATTCCTGTTATAGATGCAGTGATGGCGGAAATTCATGAAGATAGAGGACAACAGTGCTAGTTATAATGTTTGTAAAATCAGGGTTTTCCATGCATAGAGGAATTTTTGGCCAGCACCAAAGAAATCACCAGCGCAAAAATGATATTTGAGAATAGAAATAGCATTTCAAATCCTCTCCGAATGCGTTTAATATCAATTTATCAAACAACTGTATAGCATATTCGATTCAATACCTGCACTGTATTTATATACCATGTTTATATGTACATATTATTGCACTTTACTACTCTGCACTTCTGGTTAGATGCCAAACTGCATTTCGTTGTCCAAGTACCTGTATATATATTTTTATATCTATATATAAAAATTCTATATCTAGATAGATAGATCTATATCTATCTATCTATCTATCTATAGATCAAATAACAAAGTGGAATGAAAGCAAATTCCAACCATGGTTTAGTTATAGAAATAGAAATATTGCTTCAAATATTGCATCAAGTCAACATAAGTATTAATAATTCTGAATGATATAATTCAAAACTCATTGAGCATTATTAAAGGTTATCGTGTACGACATCCACTGTTCACAGTACAAACTGGATATTTAACGGTTATTACAATTATCGAAATGGATTGGTAACTTCCAATGGCATTGTGAAATAAGTCCCATAAGTTAACTATCCACATATCATGACACACTTGTGCTGTCGACACACACACACACACACACACACACACACACACACACACACACACACACACACACACACACACACACACACACACACACACACACACACACACACACACACACACACACACACACACACACACACACACACTTGTGTATCAGACGTCTCCACGTCTCCAAGCCATACACACCACACCACACATCTAGTCACACACACACAGACACACATCATCATTTTCTCTCAGTTTCCCACTCTGTAGACACAGAAAATAGGATTTTCTTTGGAAACCCCTCTGAGATCATTCATGCCACACGACATTCTCATTGTTGGGTTTGTTGATGCGCCTGTATGTGTTGACTCCCCTGGTATTTCCGTTTGTCCTTAATGTCTGTTGCCAGTGGCAGAAAAATAGCACAGAACACAACAAAGGTGTCTGTGTATCGTAGGGCTGGGCCATACATCGATATTATATCCACACCGTGATGTGAGACCGGATATCGTCTTGGATTTTGGATATCGTAATATAGTGAAATGGCGTGAAGGGTTGTCTTTTCCTGGTTTTAAAGGCTGCATTACAGTAAAATTATGAAAAAAATAACATTTTATAGTATTTAATTCACACAGGTGGCTTTAGCATAATATGATTATTTTATATAGACTATATAAGGGACATACTAACATACTATATCATGATATATATATATATATATATATATATATATATATATATATATATATATATATATATATATATATATATATATAGAGAGAGAGAGATATTAGATAACCTATATCGGGATACAAGATTTTGGCCATACTGTATGGCCCAGCCCTGCATGTGCCTCTGTGTATTATAAGGGGTGTGCATGTGTACTTGTGCGCTTGTCTGCATGTGTGTGTGTGTGTGTGTGTGTGTGTGTGTCTGAATCTGTGTTCCTCTCCTCTTTGCAGTCATTCTCCCTGCATCTGGCTTTGACAAGGACCAGCACTGTGGAGGTGAGGGTCAGCTCACCTACATACTACACACTCTACTCGACATGCTCTTAGCACACATACACCTGTTAGTTTGTGTGGATGTGGTTGTGCAGCATAGATGCGTTTGTCGATATATATATATATATTCCCTGTACTCATTACCCCCAAGTATGGTCGAGTCTATTCATGCATTTACGTTTCACGGTCATTTGCATATGAATGTCTCCATGTGCCCACGGCGTTGGCTTTGAAATACACTTTGCCAAGCTCCCAGTGCTCCAGACGCTCGGTGCCCTGCTCTCTTTTGGTGTGTTTCTTGACCTCCACTGTGTATCGTCCCTTTATCTCCCAGCGTTCACCTCCATCCACCTCATTGCCACCGGCATTTCCTGTTTCCTCGGCGCGGGGCTGCTGTCCTTCCTGGTCTACGTCTACTGCCAGCGCTTCCACAAACCCTCCCAGGAGTCGGCCGTCATTCATCCCACCACCCCCAACCACCTCAACTACAAGGGCAACACCACACCAAAGAACGAGAAGTACACCCCCATGGAGTTCAAGGTATGGTTTGGCCCGGCGCGGAAGATGTACTGCGTTTCGTAGCCGTTTGTGCGCCGTTGTTTTTCGTAAATGAATAAATCAGTAATGATTACCATAAGTATAACTAATACCCACGTACACAGCGGCCCAGGTACATGGCAGAAACAACAGAACACACACACACACACACACACACACACACACACACACATACACACAGCCATTTAAATGTTGGACATTCAAGGGTAATGAATGCAATTCATGTTTTATTTAGTGCCCATATCTCATGCATTTATCTCAATAGAACCAAATCCAAAGAAGATGAATTACTGTTCATTTCCATGGCTGGTGCCGGGGAAACTTTCTGCACACAGACAAACTCCAGCCCAGCGTCCCAGCTCCTTACCTGCCCACCGCACACAGTTCTTATTAATGGATTCCATTAGCTTGCTAATGCGTGAGCCAGCCCTCATCCGCCCTCTGTTGTCTGGCGTCGGCTATGTATCTGGAACCACAAACAGCTGAAAGAACCGGCGACCGGGAAGCACACTGGCACCTTTCCACCACCGCCCGGTACCGTTATCAGTGCTGCTGCTGGGTCAACTGTACTGGTTGCCTGTACTGGTTTTAGGTCCTCTTAGGTAGGTATAGCATGCATAATAATAACCGCAGGGGTGGAGCTAAGTGGCACTGTGGTAGACCACTAGTCGGTTGGGTGCCATCATCCAAAATCAGCATTCTGCACGGAGCGACCATCATCTCTTTAAACATCATACAACAAAACAACATGGGACAACAACATGTGAGCGCCACTTTCGACAACTTTCACAACCAATCTTCTCTCTGCCCGTGTGCGGTGGGAAAAACTCCGGGGGAGTCTCTCTCTCCTGTGCACCATATACCGCACATTGTTGTTCCTTTTTTTTGGTTCACAGTGGAAAGGCACCTTGTTTGTTTATGCACCAAAGTACTCCCCAGTAACAACTACAACCGCGACAACCTACGGCGCCACACATTGATCCGCCGCTCCCGTCCAGATATACAAGCGACCCGCTGGGAAACCTCTCCGAATGATCGCTGTCCGCACAGCCCCCCCCCCCCCCCCCCCCCCCACACACACACACTGTAGCCTTTCACTCGTCTTTAAGGTGCACCCCGCCGGCCAAAATCTCCCCGCGCCGCGCAAAGGGCCGTTAACAGCGTATATATCGAAGTGCATGCTGCCGCATCCCGCCGGCCCGCTGATGCATCGTTACTGTTGTTGTTGTTGTGGTTGTTGTGGTTTATGTGTTGTTGTGCTGGCCCGGCGCGGGGAACGCGGCCCATGGTAGTTCTCCCTCTCTCTCTCTCTCGTTACTCCTAATGACCGGGAGGAGCGGGGTTGCGCCTCGGCAGGGCGCCAGCGCCTTGCCGAGGCGTTATAGAGCTGTTTATTCACCGCTTCTCCCTCTCCTCCAGGCCAATTTATAACGGCGGCCGTCCTGTATTTCACCGACTCTAACCTGATTACCGGCGTTGCTTGGGGGGTGTTCGGGAGCCGTTCAGATGGATTACATTATTCTAATGCTTCCCCGGGAAAAAGTGTTTCACCTTTTGTTTGGCTTTTACCGAGAGAGACGCGGCAATTGCATTAGGTGAAATATATTCTTAGCCGCTGTTGTCGTCGTAAAGGGAAGCTTTGGCAAATTTATGCGCCGCCGTACATTTGCGTATTTGATCACGCCTTGACATGTGCTAAATTACATTTGTCAAAGCCCCCCCCCCCCCCCCCCCCCCTCCCCCCCCTCCCGGTGCTTATGCAGTCACGGTGACGCCGAGCCCGGTGTTAGTTGCTGCGTTTATCCCCCTGGGGATAAGAATAGCTTCGGCTTGGTAATGCAAACCTGGCGGTCTCTGTTTGAATGCGGTTTGAGTACAGTGTGTTTTATTTTGCGGTGGCTGAATTGACAAAGATAGAAGTGAAGAAAAAAAAGGGGGCTCTATGAAGAGAAATGTGTATTAGTGTAAAGGTCACTGCTTTCACCTCTCTCTCCCCCTCTCTCCCCCTCTCTCTCTCTCTCTCTCTCTCTCTCTCTGTCTCTCTCTCTCTCTCTCTCTCTCTCCCCCCCCTCTCTCTCTCTCTGTCTCTCTGTCTCTCTAACCAATGCTTTCCTCTCTCTGCCCAGACGCTGAATAAGAACAACCTGCTGCCGGACGAGCGGTCCAACTTCTACCCCTCGCCGCTGCAGCAGACCAACGTTTACACCACCACCTACTACCCCACGCCGCTGGGCAAGTTCGACTACCAACCCAACTCCTCCCCGTCCCCCCTGCAGAACCTACAACAACAGCAGCAACAACAGCTGAGACTTGCTTGCCCCCCGACGGCACCTCCACCTCCACCGCCACCGCCACCGCCGCCGCCGCCGCCCGTGACCCCGCCCGACGTTATCAACCCGCCCCCACACCCCCCCCCCACACCCCCCATCGGTGGATCAACTGCCCACCACCACCACCACCACCACCAACACCAACAGAACTGCAATAAACAACCACAAACTCAGAACATGACCGCGTGTCGTGAATTCATCCTCAGCCTCTCTCTCTCTCTCTGTCTTTCTGTCTGTCTGTCTCTCTCACTCTCTCTGAATAGCCCCCCCCCCCCCCCCCCCCCCTCTCTCCCCCATTGTTCCTCTCCCCCCTCGCCCATCTCTTCTGCATGGAGAGGCAGGTGTTTTCAAGGGGCATACTTGGGACTTTCCATCCTCCCCTCCCGCAGACCACATGGGATTATGATGAGAGCGCCCCCAACGCGCTGGAAAACGGGGACTTATGCAACCGGCCGCAGGCTGTGTTTTCCTAAAGGACTTAGAGGACCCGGCAGTATCAACCAAAACTGTGCTTTTGGTGGAGAGCCCATCGGAAAGTTTTGGCAGTAATAATAACCCGCGGCGTCGGGGGTGGGGGTGGGGGGGGGGGGGGGGCCTTGGATCTGATTCCTTTCCAGAGCGCCGAGCGTAGCGGCGGAGTCCAATGGGCAATGCACTGGAACAAGAACAAAAAAAAAAAAAATGAAATGAAAGGTTGCAATTTTTTTTTCGTTTTTTTTATGACACATCTCATGTTATTGGACGCAATTATGAACAAGACCCCCCCCCCCCCCACCCCCACATCCCCACCCTCTTATGTCCCTGAACAAAGGAAAGTAGTTACTGGGATCAAACGGAGCATATCATTATGTCCTCGCCTCCGTCGGGGCGGGAGAAAAAAAAACGCCACAAAAGAGAGGAGCCGATGAAATCGATAGCCCATTACAATGGAGATCGATACGCGGCGCCGCCGTTCGGGTCGGATGGACTTTTTCCCAGTGTTTTTTTGTGTTTTTTTTTTTCTTAACACGACAGAAAAGATCAAATGAGAACTTGAGAAACCTTTGGGGGGGTTTTTTTTGTGTTTTTTTTTGCTGGGTTGAGCAATGTAGAGCTGCCACCGCTGTCCCATGACACGCGGGACTTGCTTGGCACACATACCACACGTGGGACAGAGTCCACCAGCACCACCACCGCCGCCTGCCGCCGCCACACACACCTCTACCGGTCACAGACAGACGTATTAGGACTGCACATGGATGACATCCCACCACTTGTTTGTTTTGAGTTTTTTTTATACGGAGCGACAGAGGATACTAGCTCTTTCCGAGTCCGGTGAAAGTAGAGGCACGTGTGGATATGCGATATCTAAATGAGAGGCGTAATGTACATAAAGCTTTGAGAATGCCTTGGGTGCCTGTATGCAATAGAGGGAGATCGTGGGGGGGGGGGGGGGGGGGGGGGTCATTTTTTTCTTTCTTTTTTTCCCACAAACATTTATCTTTTTTCCAACAATGAACTTCTTGGGAAGAAATGTCTTTAATTCGTCAATGGATGCATTGATTCTACTGAGTGCTAAATGGCTCGGTGGTCATATCAGATATGGCCAGTGGGCTGAGGAACTGGGTGGGGTTTGCTATCGATGATAAAAAGCTAGAATAAGCTAGTAGTTTGGCACTTCTTTTTTTTTCTTTTAATGTTGTATTTTTTTTTATATAAAGTATTTGTTTGATGCTCTCCGAATCGAGCTGTAGCATAGGGAGAAATATTTTGTTAAAACTAAGTGAATAAAAAATACAATAAACAATAGCTGATTAATCCTTATTTCCTACCTTTACTTCACTTGAATGGGTATTGATTCATTCCTCACTTTCAGCGGTCGGATAGCCATCTTCAAGCATCTTCAATACAATTAAATGTTTAATAAAAAAAGGCGGGTCAAGCTTAAAACAAACAGAAAAAACAACAACATTTGATTCATTTTCATAATGAATCATGCTTGCTAAAATGGATGCCTGTGTGAGCTAAAAACATTTGTGTGTTAAAACATATTGTGTGTGTGTGTGCGCGCGTGTGCGTGCATGCGTGTGCGTGTGTGTGAGTGTCTGCTTGCATGCGTACACACGCATGCAGTGTTCATCATGTCACGTCCGAGTATAAGTTGAATGTTTAAGAGATTAACTTTATTCCTGACCAATTTCCAACACAGCAGTGTATTATATCTGTAAGAGGGGTATGTGCATTTCTGCTGACTACATTCCCAGCATCCAGCTGTGTTTTTATTTCCTTATGTAACGTGTATGAAATGTTAATCAATGTTTATTAAAAAAAAAAAAGGTTGCCTCATTGGCCCACCTTTGTTTTGAGTGGGAATGGGGACGGGGGCAAGGAGACGC
>JAOPHQ010001724.1:167500-170000 GCA_030340625.1 Merluccius polli | reverse complement strand
AGGCACGTCGTCTTAATGGCGACAGGGGTTGTGAGTTGAAATGCTGACGGTGCAGAACTATTGGCAGGTGTGTGCGCACGCTGATTTTTTTTAACGGCAGAAAAGAGCGGACGCGTAACCACCGCGGCTTGTCTTCTGTGATTTAGGGCAAACATATGGTGGAAGTTTATCATTTGGCGCGATGAACGATGATCTCCTAAAACAATGTGTCTCTCGCACAATGGTTCCCTTGCACACGTTGTCACGCATGCAACTATTCAAAAGATGACCTGCAAACAGCACCCATCACCAGCAATCATATATATATATATGTATATATATATATATATATATATATATATATATATATACATATATATATGTAAATATATATATATGTCAAATACCAGTCAGGAGAGGTAAATAAATGCATAAGAGAATCAAAAGTAAGCTTGAAAACTAAAAAACTAAAACTAAATTCAAACCAATACAGCCTACTAATATTATATACAATATGCTGAAACGACTCAGGCTATTTTAGTAAAATAATTGGATGCTTAAGGTTGGGGGGCAAACGTGTCATATGAGGTAATGATAAGAGATAACTAGCAAGCATTACAGAATAAGTCCTTAATGAACTATCATTCTGCAATTTCTCTCCATCAGGTTAATTATTTTAATTCAGTCCACTGTCAGGAATGGATTTGGTGTAGAAACACAGACGGACGCCGCCGCCGCCGCACCGGCCTGTACAGTGCGGAACACCGTTAGTAGTTGCTGAAGATACGCTGGTCCAGCTAAATCATTCATACTCTGCTGCCTCCGGCTTGTTCAGCGCTCAGCATCGCTTTCATGGACACTTTGCGTTGTGTTGCTCCTTTACTGTACTTACCGAAGAATCGGAAAAAAACGAAAGAAATTAAAAGGTTTGAGGGGAAACAACGAAGGGACGCGGCGTCGCGAGGGTCTCAGAAACATCTAAGTGACGGCGTATTCGAGCAAAAAAATATAGGATGTGTATTCTGTTCACGATCCAACAGGCTTTTAAGCAATCTCCCTGTCCTTGTGTCTGAAGTCTTTCCCTTCAATGTCACTGAAACATTAAACACACACACACACACACACACACACACACACACACACACATCGTTATACCTGAAAGGAAAACCAACCTTTGAAGAGTTTGTACTCCTCTATGCTCTTAAAACTTGTCACTTTCATAGACCGCACCGAGACTTTTATTTTCTGTTTAGTGAGACATGTAGCTTCTTATTATTTCACCAGTGACAGCTCAGCAGTGGGCTGCGATGCTCAAAGGAATAACACCGTATGAAACACTTTGACATCATTATAAAACGTTTAACATCCATTTGCTGTTCATTCATCGGGAGGCAACGTTCTGTAAATCGTATATTTCTAAATTGAATAAATACATTAAATGTGTGCTAACATTATGTCTGACAAGCGTTATTATTCACTTTGAACGCTGAAAGTGAACTCGGCAGTTTGCTGCGCCGCCGCAGGGTTAGGGAGCCGGTGACCCGGGAGGGCTAGCCTGGCAACGCTAACGTTAGCTCGCGGCGGCTAATGTTGGGTTCTGCATGCGGGGAGGTTTTTCTGGCAGGTTTTTAAGTGCTGGATTTCGATCATGAAATCATGAAAAAAGTAGCAAAACGAAAAAAAAAAAAACGTTTCAGAGAGCTGCAGCCAAGACTTTGGTGAACATTTCGGTACGCCGCTGTCGCTGAGGTTAGCAAGTATATACTCAAAGAAAATATGGGATAGCCAATGAAACAGACCAAATTGGCCGAGTTAACGGAGGTCGTGGCGGCGCTACGATCCCGCCGGCCCGAAGCGCAGTCTGGATTTACGAGGCGGACATTTCTAAAATGTTATATGCGGTGATGCTGAGACAGAGTCCCAGAGTTGTTGTTGTTGTTGTCGTCATATGGGAATGAAACTAATATCTGATATTTTTACGGTTGCTGCTACAGTGATTTGAAGATTAAAACCCTTGTTGTAAGTACTACAGCGACGTCTCTGTGTGACGTAGGAGCGTCTACAGCGTCTACAGCAATCCCAACAACATCACCGTGTTTTAGGCCGTAGTTTCACTTTAACAAATACCACTGAAGAGAAAATCGACTGTTTCTCCTTTCCACAGTCATTACATTCACCGACTCGACATGACAAACACGTTAAAACCGTTCTATTATTACACACACATTGAATCAAACTAACTTTGTTGGACAAAGACGCAAATTGTGATGTTTTGTTGCTTTTGCACAATGCAATTAAATTCAGAAGGATCAAATCCTGTTCCTCCTCCTCCTACGCTATGTCCTCCGCTTACTCCTGGTTTCACCTGGAAATACGACATATTGGATGTAAGAGACACTCTGAGTGACATTTTACTCCGTCTTTAACGGCACAACTGCGCGCGGCAGATAAGTAGTTGAATGGTGGGAATTGTATCTTAAATTGCTTTTGCGGGGCCACTCTTGAAAGAGTGACGGTTTCC